>JAFMTC010000076.1:1665541-1736019 GCA_018845635.1 Nicrophorus orbicollis | reverse complement strand
ATGTAACGTCTCTATCTAATCCACGTGACACCCTATCATTAGCGCACCTCTCTTTCCTCCCATCGAACAATTTCTTCAAGTTAACAAAAAAAAAATACCGACAACAGCAAACCGATACTCTTTTTTTTGTAAATGAAATCGCGCATCGAAGGTGATGAAAGAGTGCAGAGAATCTCCGAGAAGAGGATATGCAAAAGTTATAAACGATTATTAACGCAATTGTCTCTCACCCCCGGGGCGCATCTTGGGAAAAGCGTAGAGAGAAAGAAAAAGTATTATTATGCAAAAGATGAAACTCGAAACGGCACGGAATAAGTTTCATTCAAATTATCATATATTTTTGTGTTTGTGTGTGTGTGTTTTGTTTTCACTTTGTTTTTTCTCGGCAATAAAAATATTTCAGACGAGCCCACGCGTCCGGCTCTTGGGTGGTTTCAACAATTCAAACGGACCGCTAAATAAATCATCTCGCATTCCCGACCGAACTACTAAATAAGAAAAAGGAAATAATTACATTTATTTAACAAGAAGAACAAGAAACTGGTCCGGAATACCGACGATAACTCATAACGCGACGATCCCTTTACATATTCAAGTAGTCTGCTTCGTAATGGTGCACCCGCACTCGAAGATTACTTACGTTTTGTGAATATAGCCACAATCGCTTTTGATAGAAGTTTTTTTATTGTGTCAGTAAGGTTATTTACAATCTATTTAAGTTGAACGATAAGTAAAATTGGTCGCTGGTGACATTGATCAGATAAACTATCCCGGTGGATGTTTACCATTATTGTGAATATAAACATTAAATCAGTTACTAAAATCTATAAATTAAATCTCGTGGTTTATAACACTTAAGTCTATTTATTGTTTTGCTGTTGTCAAGTAAATCAATAGCCAGAACATTATTATGTAATTCCAGTCTATTTGTGTATCTGCTGCTAAACATCGGTATTGTATCCTGAACATGGAGATCTTCATGTATTTGCCTGTTTGAGTTGAACCACGGTGCCCTGATGATACTTCTTAGGTATTTTGATTGAAATCTCTGGTTAATTTGTATGTTCGATTTGCTGGCTGCACCCCATAATTGGGTGCCATATGTCCATACTGGTTTTAAGATTACCTTGTATATTAATAGTTTATTCTCCTCTGATAATTCCAACTTTTGTCCTAATAACCAATAGAGTTTTCTAAACTTTATTTCTAATTGTTTCCTCTTAGCCTGAATGTGGTCTTTCCAGGTAGGTCTTCTATCAAGATGCATACCTAAGTGTTTGACTTAAGTTGATTTGGGCAAATCTTGTCCATTTAGTCTAACTATTGGACAGATGTCTTTCTTTAGTGTGAATGTGATATGTACAGATTTCATTTCATTGGGGGAAATTCTCAATTTTTTAAGCCATTCCTATAGTTTGTCTAAATTTGATAGAAGTAACTCAATTTTGTTAGAAATTATGTAAAAGAGCTTACGAAATTTAACATCATAAAGTCAATACTATTCTAAATTATAAATAATTACAATAATTATTGAAACTGTTACATAAACTAATAACAAAATCACATCACATCTTTCATACAAGAATATTAAAAAAAAGTACATCAAGTTTTACAAAAGTCTATTGATTAAACTTATATTTAATTATTAGAGTTAATTGATTTTCTTGGATAACAAATGAAATTAAATGATTTTTATAGTTTTTTTTTTATGAAATTTTGAGTTCATTAGGAAAACGTATATTTATTTTGATTATGTTTCAAGTAATAACAGAAAATTCTTATTTTTTTTTCGAGTAAATGAATTCTAGTTCTAATTTTGAATTAATCATATACATGTCTTATTACAAACTTAGTGTGTAATAAGAATGAAGATTTTTCCTAGGAAAGTTACAAAGTTTCCTACGAAAAATTAATAAAATATAGAGATTGAAAATTTTCAATTTTGTTAAAGTAATTTTGCTTAATAATTATGTTTACTAGTAAAAATTGTATACATTATCTTATAAAGGTATGTATCTAAAATATTGTAAACGTATCTTAATAACTAAGAGTTTTTAATAATATTTGATTTTACCTTGATTACAAATGTAATGATTTTACAATTTTGATAAGGTTTCAATAATTTTATTGCGTCTCATTTGAAGCATAGTGTGGAAAAAAGCTATAATAACTAGCATTCTTTAATTTGACTTTGCCTTTATAGGAAAGTAAAAGTGTAAATAGTAAAAATGATTTCCCAATAATAAGTATACTCTATATTAGACCAATGTTACCAAACGGCCACTGACCTAAGTCTTCCCGCTCATATTTCCCAATTTTCCTAAGGTTCTTAACAACAATAGTTGTCTAATTTCAAACTTAGTAACCATAGTAACTAATATTCGTATATAATATTTTAATCTTCCTTTTCATTACAAATCTAATTGTGAAAATGGAACAATTCTTAGCCGAGTGGTTAAAAGTCCCTGCTCACAAAAATCTGATGCGAAAGGTTTTGTTTCAAACCGCTGACCGATTTTCCAGGATTTACCGGTTACCGGTTATTATTTAAAGGACCGAAAAGGTACCTGAAATATGTGTGTCTTATTTCAAACGTAGTAGAGAAGTACCACTATAAAAATTATTCTATTAGTTCATTCGACATTACTTCTGAGCCTTCATTACGAATTAATAATCAATGAATGATGATCAAATTTTTCAATATCGTTAATGCATTTAGTCAATAATTGCCTGATTTCAAAGTAAGTGATGATTAACTATTACACCCCAATAATAGTTTCCTATTATTATTCATGTAATATTAGCCTTTTATGATATAGTGTGGACGTATCACAATAACTAAGATTAACCAAGTTCATTTCACTTCTAGTTCCATAGATTTTGTATCGAATAGGCTGTGGACGTTTCATTATAATGTTTATATGTGTATATTAATTGATATTGCCTTTGGATCTTAATAACGAAGATTATTGTCGAAAATCGTATTTCCTTAACGTATTTATACAAAAGTAATGTTTCATTGTAGGCATAGTGTGAACGTACCATATTATCTAACATTTTACTATTTATTTTATTTTTTTGCAAGTAGGTTTCATATCGTATATAATTGTGAAAAAAATATTTTATTCAATATTTATGTCTTCTTTGAAACGTACTTAGGACAATAACTTCTATTCTTCTATTTCATTCGATTTTGCCTCTGGGCCTTCATTACGAATATAATGGTAAAAAAATCATAATTCCCAACAAAAACACCCACCCGATCGCGCGCCTTCTCTTCATCTTCATCTCGCTCCTCTTCCACCTCCTTTTATCATCATCAATTCGTATCCAGCCTCCTCTCCGCCTAAAAACCAACTGCACATGAATTATTGGTCGCATTGTCTTAGCCGCGATAAATCTAGAGGCCAGAAGAGATGGAGTGTACACATAATTGATAGCTTTTGCAACAATTATATCTGTGCTGAGCCCACCAAAGCCAAACAACAGCAACAAAAACATTTAATAAACACTTTCAACGCTTGCACAACGATCACAGCGGACCCATTATCATCGTTATTACACGACCTAAACTTTCTAATCAAACAACAATCTCGAATATGATTTATATAGCATTGCCCGAGCGCTGCGATCCTAATCTTAATGTTCTCCGACCGAGCAAATACGTATTATGTGCATTGCGCACAGCTGCGGCGGTAATTTTAATTCGGGGAAACAAATCTGTAATTGCTGGCAGCAAATTCATATCTAGCGGAACACCGAATTTTGGCTTGTTGCTGCTGATGGCGAGGAAAAGCCCCCGCGGCGCGGACCGCGTGCCAAATGGGCGCAGCGTGGTGTCCCTTTTGTGGGACTGTGAACGTAATTCGTTCGTTTCCGGCAGAAGGAGAATGGGAAGAATTAAAGAGAAGAGACTCGGATGCCATGGAAAAAATTAACACCAGCATGTGTGCATAATTGGAAAGCGAGAAATTATCGAAACCAGAAGAAGGAAATTGTAAACATGTGCGATGGGTGTTGGTTCCCGTCGACGGACCCGATACGTTCGCTTTGAATCGGGCTTATTTACTATTACAGAGGAATATAAATCTCTAAATAATGAACAATGGCAAACCCACGCTCAGGGCATTAAATCATTGGGGATAATAAAGAAAAAAACTTGTACGTAAATCTCAGTTACTAAAGATCTAAACGTATTTATATATACACTTATTTGTAGTTCTATTTGTGGTTATTTTGTCCAACATCTTCAAATTGATTTGCTTTTCTGATATGAATTGTAAAATGAACTTAAAGCAAAATGAAATTGCAAATGTTTGAGTATGTAAACAATAATAGTGTGTAACCACCTATGTTATTTGCCAATTCGATAGCTTTTCAATTACTTTTATTAAATCAGTAATACTACATCGAAATGATCCAACTTTTTACTTGACTATATACACTTATTAATAGTTCTCTTTATATATATAATATATTAAATACATACATTTGTTTGTCCAATATGTTAATTGATTCACTTTTGTGATATTATCTTCATAAGCACCTGCAAACAGGATTGAATCAGATTGAACATTGGCTCAGAGACTGGCGTAGTAAAGCCAATGAAACGAAATATACCAATTTCACCTTTACTATGAGAAAGAAAACATGTCCACCAGTAACTTTAAACAACAAAGTACTACCACAAGAGAAATATCTTGAATATCTTGGAATGCATTTGGATAGACGACTCAACTGGAAGAAACATATATGGACTAAGAGAAACCAATTAGGTATACAATTCAGCAGGTTGCTTGGAAGAAAATTAGTGCTATCACTAGATGACAAATTACTAATTTATAAATCCATCCTCAAACTAGTTTGGACATATGGAATACAGTTGTGGGAGCAACTCCAACATCAAAACACTACAGCGATTCCAATCGAAAACTTTGCGCACAATTACCTGGTAAGTCCCCAACAGTGTTTTACATAGTGATCTACAAATCAAAACAGTGAAAAGTGAAATTACAAGCTATAGTGAAATGTATCAAAGAAGACTCCAATCACACCCAAACAAACTAGCTGAAAATCTTCTAGTAAAGCAAATACAAACATACAGACTTAAAAAGTGTAACATTCTAGACTTACCACATAGATTTAATTAATATTATTATATTATATAAAAATATTATAAGTTCATTTTTATAGATGGATACTGTTGAGTTCCCCATCTACATGACAATTGTACCGCCAACAAATTTGCTTTATGTCCTATTTGTGATAGATTATGAATAAAATAAATGATATACAAAAAAATCTTCATAAGTAAGTAAATTGAAATTGCTACAGTTTAGTTGTAGCAAAGAATTGATTGTGTGTAGTCGTCTTCTTTAATTTTACATTCTTTTTTTCAATATCATTTTTTGGATTATTAGTTAATTTTTGTTAAAAAGATCATACTTTCCCGTTAGAATATATTAAATAACTAAATTACAATAGTTTGTTCGTTATATAAAACTTTTATGTTGTGGGATAAACTATTTATTGAGTAAACAAACTAAGTCCGAATCCAATTCAATTCAATTTTGACTTTGTTTATTTAGTTAAGATATCAAAATAAGTACATAATGTTGGTGTTGCTGCAGTATATGAACTTTAGCTCTTCAGGCATCAAATCCGAATCCCTGGCCTCTCTCCTTAAATCCTCTACACCGGGGGAAAGGGATTCGTATGATTTAATTGAACAACAGGGAGCAGCATGATCCCCATAATTTTAATGTAGTATTGAATTATAATATTACACCCATACCTCGCTATACGGCCGCTCTTTATACGGCATTTCGCTATAACGAAATCAATTAAGGCACGTTTTCGATTTAAGGCCTAAAATGTTCCGCTATCTACATACAATAATTGATTCTTTATACGGCTTTTCGGCCAAGTTTCGTGGAACGTATCTAGGCCGTAAAGCGAAGTATGGGTGTTTTCGATCCCTTTTGATATTACGTGTATTTATAAACTTGGCGAATTTATTTTTGGTTTAGAGACGCACAGAGGGGAGTCCATGTTCCATCTGTTTCTCGATGTGCGTTGAAATTTAATAAATTTCGCGAAAGGCACCACCACCACTACCACCGGTCTGCCCCCATATCCTTTCGCTGACTTCCTTTAAGACAGATTAATGGCGATGTTTTCGTCTGCACGAGGCAACACACACACACACACCCCCTCGGAATAACAATAACGTACAGAACAGAGGGCGACGGGGGGCGGCTGCTGCCACCAAAATGGGCCGCGATAGTTTTTCAAACAGCGGGCGGCTCTAATACCGGAGCCTCTCTGCCATCATCCTCTTCCTCCGCTTCCTCCTTCCCCTTGCACTCTCTGAGAAGGATTCCCTCCGCAAGATAAATAGATCAGAATTTCAGGACGTGGAATTTATATTGTTTTTGGACACGCAAATTTAATATGGAGCAGATATTTAATCTTCATCTGCCGCGCGAATCCAATAACACGTAGACGCTTTCACGGATTCGTACAGCCGCGCTTCAGGTTTCAGACAGACTCATCCCATTATACGGAACTTTGGCTGTCCGACGGAGCAATGCCGGATTTGTGGCCCGCGGGCCACACGTTGCCCGTCCGCCGAAACTAATACTTACAAATACCAAGAAGTAATGAAAATTTATGGAATCAGTTGGAAAGTTCATTATATGATCTATGATCAATGTTTGTCTACTGGTAGTAATACTTTGAAAGCCTCAAAAAGGAATGAAAATTGATGAAAGCTATTGTGCAATATTTGATCATTAGTTTGTATCTTTTTTAAGTAATATATATTGAATTTCATTTAGTCAATATTCTTCATAAATAATAACAAAATTAAAGTTTTGTTCATAACAAATTACATTATTTTAACTTTTGTAACTGAAAAATTACATCAATTGATATATCCAGAACAAAATTTTGCAATATATACATTCGAATATTTAGGAATCACCACGTTGTTGCAGAAACTTGCTTTTATCCGTTGTCCATTGATAACTAATCCCCTAAAGACTGTTTTTTATTAAGAAGAATCAATGAACTCAGTCCAGAAGTACTGAAAAATGCCCTGAAACAAACCACAAAATCCTGTGTTTTATCTGGGACTCGAACTGAGAACTTTTAGTATGTAGATCGGCGACTCTAAACATTCGTTAATGAGTCTCCTTTGTCTATAATTTGGGTCAAAATAATTCTTCAGAGATATCAACTAAATTAATGATTTTCTCATAAGAAACAAATTTTACATTAATACATAATCCTTCATATTATGAATTTTCTCATATTCAAATACAAATTATATAATTTAAAGAAATTTATATTATTAATACAAAACCCATCATAGTGATTTGCAGATACTAAAATACAATTTACATAACTTTCTGAAATTTTCATAATTTTATGAAATGAACCTTTTTGTTAAGGAATAATAATTAAAATCATAATTAAATTGAGAAACTATAGGCTTTTTGTATATTACATCATGTGGGTGACACAATAGTCTTTGTATGTTAATTATAATAAAAATACTGTTGATTTTAACATTAGTAGGAGTATTTTTCTAAAGGGATAAAAAGTATACAATTCCATTATATAAAATTAATGAATGTATAAAATAAGTAATAGCTTTTAAATGTTATATAATTAAAGCAATTTCAAAATAAATATATACAGGTAAATTATTTATATATGTATTCAATATGACAGTTTATGTATAGACATTGATTTACTTTCAGTTAATGGTATGAGGGTACTTGAAATTGTAAAATAAATGGATGATTTCGTTACGACGAAAACTCTACAAAAAAAATTATGATGTCATGTACAAGGAAGAATTTGATCCTAACGAGATGTTTGCAAGTAAAACGTGCAGACATTCCACGACGTTGCATAAACATGGGTTTGAGTAATGCATTAATTAATTAAGATTGCTGCAAAAGACATATTGCTTCAAAATTATACCTTGATTATCCATAATTATTTAGAGAGAGAGAGTTTAGATAAATTAACAATACATTTCTTTTAAAATAGAAGAATCAAAGTAATAATTAAAGTTTGATTTATTTATGACAATTATTTCACTTAGTTAATTTTCTTATTATAAAGTGTTACGATTTAGCTAATAAATCCAAGAAAACTTTTCTAGTTTTACATTATTCTAGTAACTACTACAGCTCCTTCACTTTCAAATAGAAAATGGTTTATCTTGTGATAACAATATTATATAATGAAATTATACAAAGATTAATGACCTCAGTATTTCTGCCCTAAAAAATAATGAAATTAAACGTTATTTTTTCCAAGAGTCACACGAACGTATTTTAACATCTGATAAATGCTTGTGGAGTGGAAAATTTGCATAGAGTTATTTATAGATATCAAATTGAAATTACAATATTTATTCACGAATGAAATTAAACTTCACCATTTTAAATATTTAGTTATTTATAATGAATAGAATTAATCATGCAATGCTAATTCAAACTGTGTTCATAATATATTACATAGATTTATTGTCCAAATAGTTGCAGGAATGTGACACTGTTTGTACATTATTCTAATTCCAATGAAAACACCATGTTTCAACGTGAATATATGCAATATTATTATAAACAATGAATTGAATTAATTAATTTACAAATAAATATAGAAAATTGCATTTTTTTTGTTAAAAATACAATTATTGTACTAACAATATAAATTTCTTTCAATGAATAAGATTTCATGGCCTAAAAGTCTAATTTGAACATCATTACCATATTCCTAATGAGTTTGAATACTCATCTACATACATTTAGAAACAATTAGTCATTACGTTAATTTCTATAGAAACTTACTAATTGTGTGAATTAATGTGGTTTTCTGTAATAAATTAATCAGAAGGTAATTTATTACTAAATGTTTAGTAATAATAACATTTTTGCAAAAAGAACTACAAATTTTAAAAAATACAAGAGAATGAAAAAGAAAATGCTATAGCTGCAAATTGTTGTAGACCATTGGTTTTTCTGCCCTTAATTTTAATTACTATGAATTTACGTGTGAATATACAAAAATAGTCTATAATTGGAAGCCCTTTATTCCTAAGTAGTGAATTTTTCTTTCTCTTAAAACAAATTATATAATTTTTGTAATAAATATTTGTATTACGCTTGTAATATTACAGATTTTTATATTAGAAGTTCCAAGTATGTCTTTGTATTTCAAAGATATTTATGTGAGTAAGACAATTAATTATAGCGCACTTTATAGCGTACTAAAGTAGGCTACTTACGTTCCAAGGAAATGATTAATTCCGAGCCGGATTCTATTTAACTTATGGCCGATTTTTTTCCACTACCCTTCTTCCGTCCATATATAAACCACCGAAACTGATGGAGCCAAGTGTTTGGTCATTAGCCATCTTCACGAGGGCGCTTTTTTGCGAGTGGTCTACGCTGTAAAAGAGGAGAACGGAGGCAGCTTCCGGGGCCGTAAAGCCCGTTAATATATTGTCATTTCGTGAATTTATGTGATGGCCAGCGGCGGCGGCGTTTGGAGAGGTTTTACCCACCCTGCTTTTCCTCCTCGGCCTTGTCGTCCACCCATCAACGAAGAGTAATACAACTTTCCGGAGAACATCACGTGTGGGCCCACAGGTCCATCATAGTCTTAGGCCGCTTTTAATGTCCTCACATACGGGCCTCCCCTATATTTGTAATTCGCTTTACGATCCAGGCCATAGCAATAAAACAGACTAATACTTTGATAACACTCGGATTAAATACCGGTCATCCAGTTTTAGTACTGTGCTCTTCGCTGATCAGTTTTTTCGAAGAAACTGCAATTTCGGACACTCCGCTGGAAGTAATAAGGGAATAAGTGGATACTAAAATTACTTACTATGTATTTTTACAGTGATTATAGAGTTATCATTATATTGCATTCACACTAAATACATTAACATAAAAAATTACTTAGCACAATTAAATTATTTTTAGATCAAAATATAACAATTCCAATTTGTTGGTGAATTGTTATAATTTACTACATTTCTGCTACTTTCAAAATACTTCATTCTTTTTCCATAGATAAAAATAGCCTTATTCATAATTGTAAGTTAAGTGCAGAATTTTTAGAAATAGTACTTTAATTACATTATTCAAAATTTATATTTAACACTTATTAAGTTGTACTTATCTGTATGAAACATAATTTATGTTTATTATATTTAGGAGTTGACTCAAGATAAAGTTAAATATTCTTAAATTAATTAACTAAATTTAAGTATGCTGAACATAAGCCGACTTAATATAAGAAGATTCAATATAATATGACTTAACTTAAACTGACTTAATGAAATAAATTTGAACTTGTCTAAATTAATCTAATTAAACATTAACATAAAAATCTTAAGCAACATGACTTAACAAAAGTAAATTTCAATTAAGGTGACTTAACATAACATGACTAAATAACAAACAAGATTACTTACTTTAAGTGTACTTAATATGAGAGATTTTCATCCCGAGAGGTACTCTTTCATTAAGTATGTATTTTATATTCAATAACGAAAGGGCTTAAGATGACTTAACTAAATAAATTTGAACTTAATATGACTTAATTCAATTAAACTTTAACGTTGACTTAACGAAAGTAAATTGATATTAGGATGCCTTAACAGAGTTTTACTAAATTTAAGAGAACATAAGAATACTTCATTTAAGTATACTTAATGTAGGACACCTCAAAATATGCTGATCAGTTTTTGGATTTACCACATTCTTCGTTCGTACAGACATGATGTTCTTAGAAACGTACATTTATAAAAAAAGTCTTTAAACAATATAGAGGTATAATTCAATTTAATATGACTTAATTCAATTAAACTTTAATGTTGACTTAACGAAAGTAAATTGAAATTAGGATGCCATCACATAGTTTTACTAAATTTATGAGAACACAAGAATACTTCATTTAAGTATACTTAATGTAGTACACTTCAAAATATGCTGATCAGTTTTTGGATTTACCTCATTGTTCGTTCGTACAGACATGATGTTCATAGAAACGTACATTTATAAAAAAAAGTCTTTAAACAATATAGAGGTATAATTCAATTTAATATGACTTAATTCAATTAAACTTTAATGTTGACTCAACGAAAGTAAATTGATATTAGGATGCCTTCACATAGTTTTACTAAATTTAAGAGAACACAAGAATACTTCATTTAAGTATACTTAATGTAGGACACCTCAAAATATGCTGATCAGTTTTTGGATTTACCATATTGTTCGTTCGTACAGACATGATGTTCATAGAAACGTACATTTATAAAAAAAGTCTTTAAACAATATAGAGGTATAATTCAATTGATATAAGTAATATTAAATGTATTCACAGTGTAGTGCTTTTTTTAATTGAATAATTTTATTGCATTTAAAAGGTAAAGGTGAAACGGAAGTATGTGGGAAGGATAATGCGGTTCGCCGTTGGCGCATTGTAAAAGAATTTCAATTGGAAAGAAAGGATGTAATTGCATCGTCGAAGTGCGCAGTAAATGTATGTCCGTTCGAGATTTATCGGAGATGATTTGTTGGACACGGGGAGGATATTCCGCGGAATTTCGCACCGGTAAAGGTTACAGTAAGTGCGTATTGTATTGTATTCGTAAGTACGGACAAACGAACTAAACGTCGTTTTTGCGCTTGAATAGCGTCGTTCGGGCGAACAACATCCATCCTGTGCCATCGGCGTTGTGTATCCGTACACATTCGCGTTTTCCCCATTTATATCTCTGTCAAATAAACTCTGGCAGAATGCATTTGCCGCCTGTGAAATAAAAGCCCAACAGAAATTAATCTAGCTGCGGCGCACATAAATCAAGCGGTCCGCGCGCGCGGATTTTACGGCACAATAAATTACCGCGATCTCAATTATTAAACGTATCAAGTCTCAATTATTACACGCCATTATAAGGGCTTTTCGCATTTTCCACATAAATCCCTTTTCCATTGACACTTTCCGCACCCACGCGTTCATTAAATAAACGACATTGTTACAACTCTGCTATAATTATTCTGCAATCATTTTTGGAAGATATAGCTCTTTGTATTACGGATGCACTAAATTTGATTTATATAATTATCAATAATTCAGTTAACGTACATCAACATGCTAAAAAATCGTTAATTATAAGTAAATTTTCATTTTTGCTATTTTCTCTTCTCATTGTTCGCTCGAACGTACACGGTTTTCATACTAACGTACATTTAATCATCACATCCATGCAAATAATGAAAAATTAATAGACAAATCAATTTGATTTCAATAGCACAAAAATGTTATTCATTTAATATACATGTACGTATCATCGAACAAAAGCAAATTGAATACTAACAATGCACATTATTTTTTGTTTTATTGTCGGAAATCGTTCAAAAGTGAATACTTCTACACCAGGGGCGGGCAACCTGCGGCTCACGAGCCACATGCGGCTCTTTGAAGGATTATTTGCGGCTCTCGATAAATGTACTTTCCTTTTCCTTTCCCTTTTCGTTTTTGTGCTATTATTTTAATACCTATTTTGCATACCTTTTAAATACGTATTCAATTGCGGCTAGCGAAAAATTTCAAATCTTGAGAAATGGCTCGGACTGGAATGGTTTTAACTGAAGCCAAGAAATTTAGATTTGAAACACTAATCCAAATTTATATATGCATATAAATCAATAAACAAATTAGTTTGCCACATATGCATTGTAAATGTCTTTCTACAAACAATTATTTATTTATTTTCATTTTGTAAATATGTCAACTTGCAAATATTTGAACTTGCAAACGTGTAGAGGATTAAAAACCCATAAATTGTCGAATTATCTATAGAATTCATACAAATCGATGGGTTTCTGGGATTTAGCCGAACATCTGCCGAATGACTTCATGGCAACCCAATGTCCGATAGTGGGGAAAATCGGACGAGATCAATAGCTTCTCTCTCTCTCACTCACACTCGTTCATTTCCCGCATTGCAAAAAGAAATAGGAAAAGGGTAGGTTTTTATTTGTACTGGTCTTTTCACATTTTAGTTCCGAATCTGGCAAAATGTTTTCCAATTATCATTACAATGTAGTTTGCGTGCGATGGGGTGTGATTTAATGCTCTAAATATGTCATTTGCCCGGAAATACACATTATGACAGTAATATATGATTATTTTATTCCCTGTACATTCAGCATTTATGTACACATTTATCAACCTATCAACTGTTTTTTTATTGTACTGTTGTGAATTGTACTTACTTTTTTATGATTCTTTAAATTTAGTGTATTCTGATAATCTACGATAGGTTTTAACAGTTTTTAAGATCAATACAAATTGGATAATATCAATTGGAGAATATATACTCAATATTTTCATACTTGATAATTATCCAAATTAAGAAATACTAAATTAAAGCTGAAAATCTCACTTTTCCAAGCAATTATCTTCTATTCATTTCCTCGAATTATCAAATGTCTCGATGTTGAAAATTGACCATCTTTAGCACTTATTTCATTATTCTTATATAATTACATAGTTCTACTGGAGACCCTCAAATTTAGCACCAATATTTCAATTTTACAAGGTCTTAAAAATAACCAAAATTTAAATATTTTGCTGGATAAAAACAACCCTGAATAACTCGTAAATTATTTAACTTTTTTCTTATTCCATAGTATAATTAGATGAGGAGAAGAATTGTTCAATAAATGGTCTGACGTGTTTTAAGTTTTTCTTAATTACTTAAAAGTTGTTCACTTTTTTACATTTTAAATATTACATAATATTTAATATAAATTGAAATAAGTTATATTTACTTCTTATAACAACATTCTACATTGCTTTTTAGATTTTTAATAAATAATGATGTCAATTTCGAAAAAGTTGGAAAAAAGTCTTTGGAAATTATACTTGTATTAATTATTTAGACTTTCAATAAATTGTTACCAAACATGATTATTATATTAAAAAAATGAAAATAATGCTTAAAAAATATCTTATAAATCTTTGAAAATCAATATAAATTGAATATGGTTTCAACTTATTTAACATAAAGATTGTTTGTTGTTAAGTTGGGTTTAATTAGTTTAATGTTAGTAGTTGTAATGTATGTTAAATAAAACCGTTTTTATACGGCTGCAACAGGATGATGGTTGTATTTCACTTGTGTTTTTACTTCGCTCATTTTGTTTGCTTCAGTTAGCTACAAACAATTAGATGCGGAATGAGTGTGTACCGTTGAAATAATGAACTTGCTCGCATTCGCCCCCACCGTGTACTGGATATTTTTTGTGCGTCTCTTTTCTTGTTCATTTTAATTCCGAACAAAGTTATGCGAAGAATGCCATTGTGGCCCCGAGAGCTTGAGCTTCCTTTCTGCTGCATATTTTTTCTCTCACTCTTTCCCTCTTCCTTTCTATCTCTCTCTCTCTCTCTTACACACACACTCTAGCATATCCAGAGTAGTAATAGTAAACTGAGTCCTTTTTCTCTGTTCCTCTTTAATGTTTTGCTAAACTACGTTCTCCCTCCAAAACCGCTTTAATTGTGTGCATATATTTTTCGGTAATGAAGGTAGTTTCGGTTAAAAGTGTTGGTCGTGGCATGAGGTGGGGGAGAGCGGGTGCTTGAGGATTTGTGCAGGGTGAGAGGCCTTCTGCATTTTATGTTACACGAGGCCCAATTAAACCGCCCCCGGGGCTCTAATTAGACTTTTATACAATCCCCAACGATTTATTTTATCGCGCACCGTCAGAGGTGTTAAAGCTTCGCATTAAAGCGAACTTATCCACCTCCGACAGTGTAAATCAAAAGGACCTACTTTGTCCTGCGCCTCTAATTCAGATTTTTACACTGCTGTCATTAACCTGTTACATTTTAAATCTATTTGCTTTGAGGGATATAACTTCACACCGGTCATCATTTACTTGACTCAACCTAGTGACAACCCTAATACGCTCCTGGCTTAAGATGATTATATTGGATTAATTGAAGACTTGTAATTGTGATCTATGTATCTGTCAACTATTATTGGGTATCATTGAATCTGTTGTCATTGACAGCTGAAATTACACCCTGTCACAATATGTATTATTATATTTGCTACTCCTGTCAGTCACTTTCGTGTCATATCAACCATGAAGTGAATGCAGCTGTAACATATCATATATACTCCTATATCATATTTAGCATTATACAAATAAAAACTATACTCACTATCCTTTCTTTAGTATAATTGAGTTCTAAATCATTCAAATATACAATATTTTGCTCAACTTATTTGTTAGCAAGATTTACATGGAAGTTGTTCTTGCAATCTACTCTTCTATTTTATTCATAAATATTCTATTTCACTATTTATAAGCCATTTTCTTTGTCTTCTCTTGTAATTTATGTTTTTTTGCTCACATTTTATGCACTTTATATCTATTTCTACGTCAGTTTTCTTTTACTCTTTGTGGTCGAAGGTTGGGGGAGGCACGACCAGATGTATATTAAACCAATTATCGACGACACCGTGATAAATCCGCACGGCCATTATTGTATTATATTTATTTATTTATTTTTCATATTGAAGGCCGGTGTCCTGTAGAGAGCACCGGCACGTTTCGTATGGAAGGAAAGACGGTTCACAAGGAAAAGGATGAAAGAAGGTATCTTCATGATTGTGAGCAGTTGTCGGAGGAGGAGGAGGAGGAGGAGGACGGAATGCGCCTGCCGTCATTACAAAGCGGCGGAGATTACGCAACGATTCGGACGGACGACGGCCGTACGTCCACTTGCGTAATTGGTTTGCGTTATATGCAGATTAAGGAAATTACCCCTGCGCCGTGCGCTTCCTACTTTGCGATTCGATCAGGATCAAAGAAATAAGAAGGAAAGGAGGAATGGAGAAGAAAGAAAATGAATGAAATGGAAACGGATTTTGCAGTCTACGCTTCTTTTCTTTCCCACAGTACGGACGGCATCGCATACGAATGCCAATCATGTAAATCACTCGTTGATGAACGGCGAATGGCAATTGATGCTTTTATATAATCGCCCATATCGATACGAAATGACCATCATTATTTTAATTAATTAACAACAAAATAATACACAAATATACCGCTCTTTATACGGCATTTCGCTATGAGCCTAAAATGTTTCGCTATAACGGCAAAAAAACTTTTTTCCATGTCGATTGCGCAAGCGCAATAATTGATTCCTTATACGGCTTTTCGCTTTGCGGCCAAGTTTCGTGGAACGTATCTGGGCCGTAAAGCGAGGTATGAGTGTATTGACTTTCTTGAACAAAATGATCTTATTAAATTAATATAAAATGTAAGTATTTGTTTCAATCAAATTAGTATCTTTGACCAAAAGACTATCGACTAGAGTCGTTTTATCCTAAGAATACAACATGGCACACAAATTGCAAAATCCTCTTATAACACTTAATTTCTATTAAATTATTGTTATATTCTACTAATATTGGTTTTTACACGAATTTTTATTTCCACTTTTATTTTAAACCACTTCTAACGCTTTCCATACAACACCGAACACAAATTTCAAAATCCTCAAATCCTCCTATAAAGCGTTTTTTTTTTTCTATAAAACGTATGTTACATTCGAACAATTTAGATTTTTACACGTAATTACAATGTTGTATATTGAAAAAGAGTTGTTGTAGATTATTTTTTACATTGATTTTAAGGTTTCTTAAATAAACTGAATATTTTTATATTTGTTAACATAAATCATGAGATAAGAGTTTCCATATAATACGAATTAATTTGAAGATTGATTTGTATTTTTACTTGTAAAATATATGTAATATATCAAAATTTAATGTATACTTTAAATTTTAAGAATTTCCGAAAATCAAACAACCAAAGTAATTTTACAATGCAAATAATATTGATTGAAAAATTACAAATTACATTTAATAAAATGTATTGCAACAACTACAAAAATATAAATAAAATACAAGAAAATGAAGTGAAGAAATACAAAAGAAATAAGTATCAAATTACAAATATTTATTGGGCCAAAAGGCCTTTCAATCCTCTATATTCATATTATATAAACTTTCGCATATCAAACGCTAACATCGTAATATTTATATTTGAATTTATTCATACAAAAAGAATGTGTATATGATATATTGCTCTCTGTTTTCTAGCAAACGAATACTTTCAATACCTAAAAGAGTTTATTTGATTTACGTGCGCTGTTTGTAATAGTTTCCCCGGAAACAGTATTTTATTCAATGGGGGTTCTGAAGCCGGAGGCAGAAATTATTCTCTCGCAGGAGAATAAAGTTGAAATGTTTAAAATGATATCAAGCTTCGGGTTGGGGGAAAATCTGAGAAATCTCTCCGACAAACAGACAATGATCTAACTTTCGTTAAATCTTTATGCCTCGGTTGAGACGGCCGAGGAAACTGCGATTTTCCTCCTTTCACGCTATTTTTTTTTTCGGGAAGCGGGTGTCAGCCGGAGATATGTAAATGCAGAGGATGACGTAATCCTTTCTTTCTCTTTCTCTCCCACGAAAACAAACGAAAAAAAAAATAAAGAACCCGGTAATCGCGAGACGCGTTCATTCATAATTGCGCGCATAAAGATAATAGTGGAAATGTTAAATAAAACGGCTCCAAGGAAAAGAAAATAAAAGTAAAGGGACGCGTATAAAGGAAGGAAAGGAAGGAAGGAAAGTTCGTTTTCATTTATAATCAGGGGTGGCGACCCCCGACCACCGTCCGTATTGCGAAATGGGGGCGAATAAAAGACAGATGCCGTTTAGATAAGCGCATGGCCAATTCGCATAAAGTAAATAAATGTTATCCGATTTCCACTCACGCAAAACTTTTCTCTTCAAGTCGTATTGAATTACAATTGCTAAACTCGCGCTCCTTCTCTTGCACGTTCACAAATATACACGCATCCGCTTGAAACAAAGGGCGAAAAAGAGAGAGGGAAAGGGTGACACAAGACGTGGTATTATTCAAACCCCACCGTGCTCGCTCTTTCCCTGGCGCCCACGAAATCCGCAGAAACCTATTCTATTTTATTACAGTTAAACGCTGCTTTACATTTACTGGTATAACACGATATTTAGGTTTCCCAAAATAATCGTGTACTGATAAACCGTGTTAAATGGGACTATTGAGACTTACATTTCAAAATACTATAAACTCTATTAATACGTTCGAAAACTTATCAAGTAATGTGAAATCGTGTTAAGTAGGACTAAATTGTAATGAATAATACTAAATGATTCAAAATAACAATATTTGCTTTTAATTATAGTTTTTACACGATTTGAATGGTGTATATCGTGTTGTGTGAAATCGTGTTAGATTGGTCTAAAAGCAAAATTTTCACCTTTTATTTGCATCAAATATAGTTTCGTCAAATTTATTCGCGAAACCAAAAAGTATCGTGTTGTACGAGTTAAAAACTTCATTTATTCATCTTTGTCTAAATATTTAGATATTCATTCATTTCTGAATCGTAATGCGAATAATGCACGCGCCATCAATCTTCATGAAGCGATTTCACCTGCAAAGCTTGTCCCGGCTTCGGAGCTTCCCGCATGCACAGCGTCAGCTAAAAGCACATGGCTTCGGGGTGGCTGCAGCAGGGTGTTAATGATGCCATATTTCAAATTATTAATTATTATATCGCATTGCCAAAACCGGAGCGCAGGGAGATGTCGGAAGCAGGGGTCGATTCTCCACCATTTATACATATACCTTCTATTATTTTTTTTCGGTATGAAACCACCGTTCAAACTATTTTAGCACCTAGGGGAGGACAGACAGACACGCTTTTCAACCAAATTACCGCAACATCTGCCAAATGTAATCGCATCAATTACCGGAGTGCTTCTGCATGGGAAGGAGAGGGATAGATTTAAACAGATTGAAAGCAAGAGAGAGAGAGAGATGGAGAGAGGAAGAGAGTGTTAAACAGTCGCAACGAGCGTCGACGACGGTTGTTTAATGGTGGCCATTTGGTTTTAAAATCGCGATGTCGCGGCTCCCTCTCCCTGATAAGTGTTATTAAATGCAGTGCCATATCTCTACGAACAACCCCCCAAACCCTGCAACTCCTGTAAAAGAAATTACTCATGCGCAAAAGTAAAATGTACGGAGATAACCGCTAATTACACTCTACGCAAATATTTTTATAATCTAAATAGCTGCAGTACGAAACGCTTAATCACCGATGCTTTTCTTCTCTTTTTTTGTTCGCTCTTCTGAATTCAGTATAAATGAATCGCAAACAATAGGAAATCTTCATTGCAGGCAATTCGAAAAGTTTCATAAAGATAATTTCAAGATGTTAATTTTCTTATATTTATTAAGATTTTCTTATAAATATCATTATTTTGTAAAGATAAAGACTATAATATTTTATTGTTTCTGTAGTAATTATTCTTGCAAATGTTGACAACCAAATTATAATAAAAAAAAAGATTGTAGGACAAATCCCTAAACACCTACTTTTTTGTTTCTTATTTTATGCTTGAAATAATTAGTTTTCATATTATGAATAAAATTATCATATCATAATTAAAATAGTTCATTGAAACAACTTTTGAAACTATTGTACTTGTCGTAAATAACTCGTTACTTGATAGAAAACCCTCAAGGGTTCCGAACCTATACATTAAAACTTTGATTGATAATACTAAATGCTGTTCGTAAACCGAATTCATTGTACCAGTCGTATTTCTGTTGGTTGCTTACTTGATGGAAACCGAATTTTCTCAATCTGTATATTGAAACCTAGTGGACATTACTAAAAGTTGTTCGGAAACCGATAACCTTATATTACTCTTATATATCACATACCTAATTGAAAATTTACTTAATGAAAAATGTAAATTTTGTTCGAAAACTGAAACATTCATGAAGTCAAAGTGGTTAGTTCAAAAACGTTTTTATTCACCTTTTATATTATTTTATCATTGAATTGGGAATATTGAACACATATCAACAATTATTTATGTCTTCTAACAAACAGTTCATTATGCTATTAATGATAATAATACAATTTATTGCAACAACAACTACAAAAAATCAATTTAATACCATCAAATGAAGAAATACAAAAGTAAAAGTGCTATTTTTTTTATCATAAAATTCGGTATATTTAACTGATATTTGTGTCTATGAGAATAGAGATTTCAAGAATTTTAATTGGATGATAATGATCATAAGTACATAATCTTTTAATCAATTTGTATCAAAACAAAAATTATACATTTCTTCCAGAAAGAGTTGAATAATCTTGAATATAAGTTTAAGATAATAAGTTAATGAACATTTACGTTAATGAACAAGTAAGTAATAATAATAAGTTGTTTCTTTTAGAATCCTGAACGGAAGCTATTCGTTTACAAAAATAGCTTTCCATTCTATTTTTGCAACTTTTTACTCGTTTTCAGCTGAAAATTGAGTGTTTTTTCTTCTTGTGCGAGTGTGGTGCATTGGGAGGAACGAGATGCCAGGATGTTAATGTTAATGGTAGGGAAACCGTGAAGGAAGCAATCTACGATTTTGCCAGGGACATAAAACGGTGAACTTTAATGACATTCGAGTGTCGTAAATAATAGAGGGACTTCATCTTAACTTATTACTTGGACGAGTTTGCTTTACGAGACGTCCGCCGTATGGACGACACGACGACTGTTTGTATATCATTACGTAATGGCCGCCGCACGTCCATTATAAATTCATTCGGCTCCGGCATTTCGTTTCGTTTCCTCCTCTTCCTCCCAAACGCCTTTCTTCTCTGCACGTCGCTTTTTTCTCCGCCCTTTTGTATTTTTAGTTTAATTAAAAGCGATAAATTAGAAGGAATGGCCGTCGCGCCGTTTCGAACGACTTCATTTCGCCTTTGTCGTCTTTCCATTGAGGAAGAAGAGCGAGTAGGAGAGAAAGAGAAACAGGAACCGGATATCCATGGGCAGTGACCAAAAATACTCGAGGCGTCCGCCCTCTTCCGCCTTCAAATTGGATTCTTTCTGAACAATTAAAAACAACAATGCGTAGTGAAAACGAATGGATGGAAAAAATAAACAACGTAAATAAAACAAAGGGGGAAATGAGGGCAAGAACAAAGCGGTTACGTAACGTTACGGCGGTGGGTGGTGTAAATAAGGCGTGCGGATGAGGAACGCAGACCAATGGTGCGGTGGAATTACGCTAATTACTCGTAGTCCGTCGACTTCGCAACAACAATTTAATAGGGAACATTCTGTGGATTACGTGGCCGATCCCCGGACCGAAACTTCTGCACAGTGCACACATACATACACACACAATCATTAAGTTGGCGCAGATTCTGGACAAGAAACTTCCAGGCCAGATTTTGAGGCGGTTTATTACAATTTGCGGCTGACCTCTTGGGTTGCCGAGACCATCCAGATATTTATTATAATTCATCCCTGCATCTGAATTAACTCGTGTTACAAACGAAAAACGACAATTACAGAATAATTTCATTACTTTGAAACTAAATTTTTTCGTCTTTAAATATCAAGAAACCCGTAAAAATAGTGCCTTAGAAACATGATCAACTGAGAACAACTCTTCAAAACATTTTTCATATTTCCTCCAAAATAAATTTTCAAATTTGAATCAACAATTGTGTATTTGATATTATTTTCTTGTAATATTTTTTATCATTCTAACCAAGAAATCCTGTCATTTCTTCCTATTGTTCAATAAAATAACAATGAAAAACGAGATGAAAATGTTTGAGTCACAGCCTTTAAAAGCGAATTTCTCTCAAGGAATTGGATTATGAAATACACAAATTCGAATTAAAATAGCTGGGATTAAACGCCTTATAAGCTTTATTCCTGAAGGGAAACGCCTCGCACCCCTTTCTTTCAGAACTATGTAAAGAGGGATGAACGAGGAAGGGAAAAAGAAAGTGCGAGAAAATTAAGATTGGTTCTGGTGTAGCCAATTTGCTCGGAATGCCGTTGGGGGAGTTTCGTCCGCTCTTTTGTATGCTCGCATTTTTCACGAGCAACTGGGGGGTGGCTATTATGACGGGGGTGGCGTTGCGTGGCGTGGCGGCTTTAAATATCTCCCTCGTATAGTTATTTAAGATTTACAAATTTAATTTACTCCAAAAAGCCTCTGCAGCTTTTGGCTGCTGCAGGGGGGTGGCGAGACGTTTCGTGAGGAGGGTGGTTTTTGAAGGGACACGCCGAGCCATGAAGTTATATTAGATATTTTGTGTTTATATTTGCACTCCTAGGGGATTATTCAGCTAATTTTCATACGCATATATATATATATATAGTTTCATATTAAATATTTACGAGTTTAATTATTATTGCCCTCACCCCACTCTCCAACAATTAAACTTCAGCCTTAAAGCTTTCCAGAACTTTAATTTCTACCCTGTTTTAATGTAAACAGAAAATTATTTAACGAAAACTTTTCAGCATCAGATTGTGATAAGTAAGATAATTATTTTACGTCTTTAAGTGCCATATTTTGATGATTTTTATTAAATAATGTTTGCAGTTTTTGTAAAACTTAATTTGTACCAACTCTGGAATATTGATGTAATGTTATATATTATACAATTTAACGTGACGTTACTGTTAATAGTGTTAAAATAACGTGAAATAATTAAAAAAAGATCTGAAATTGATATTTCCAGTGCTAAGATCATGCAAAATTATAACAAAAGTGACATAAAGTAACTATTCCTGGTGTTAATATATTTTAAATAATAACAAGTGTTTCTGGTGTTAAGATTTTGTTAAATAAGAACAAATTTGACCTGAAGTTACTATTCTCAGTGTTAAGTTCTTGTTAAATAATAACAAATTTGACCTAAAGTGCCAATTCCTAGTGATAAGGTCTTGTTCAATAATAAGAAATTTGATCTGAAGTTAGTGTTCCTGCTGTTAAGACTTTGTTAAATATGAACAAATTTGACTTGAAGTTACTATTACTAGTGTTAAGTTCATGTTAAATAATAACAAATTTGACCTGAAGTTCCTATTCGTATTGATAAGCTCTTGTTCAATAATAATAAGTTTTACCTGAAGTTGATGTTCCTGGTGTTAAGATCATGTTAAATAATAACAAATTTGACCTAAAGTTCCTATTTCTAGTGATAAAATCTTGTTAAATTATAAGAAATTTAATATGAAGTTGGTGTTCCCGATGTTAAGATCATGTTGCATAATAACAAATGTAACTTAAAGTTACTATTTCTAGTATTAATATTCCGTTATATAATAGCATATCTGATCTGAAGTTCCTATTTCTAGTGATAAGATCTTGTTCAATAATAATAAGTTTTACCTGAAGTCGATGTTCCTGGTGTTAAGATCATGTTAAATAATAACAAATTTGACCCGAAGTTCCTATTTCTAGTGATAAGATCTTGTTAAATAATAACAAATTTGATCTGAAGTCGCTTATTCTGGTGTTACTTGTTATGTTAGATAATAACAAATTTGTCCTGAAGTTCCTTTTCCTAGTGATAAGATCTTGTTCAATAATAATAAGTTTTACCTGAAGTTGGTGTTCCTGATATTAACATCATGTTGCATAATAACAAATGTGAGCTAAAGTTACTATTCCTTGTATTCATATTTTGTTAAATAATAGCAAAGTTGGCCTGAAGTTCCTATTTCTAGTGATATTATCTAATTCAATAATAATAAGTTTGATGATGAAGTTGATGTTCCTGGTGTTAAGATCAATAATAACAAATTTGACCTAAAGTTGCTGTTCCAGTGTTCAGGTCATGTTAAATTAGAACAAATTTTGCAGTTACTAGTTCGTAAGATCATGTGAAATAATTTGACGAGATTTTGACTTTATAAATTTTAAATACATTTGTTGATTCAATTCCTGTATACAAATAGAGAATTTACTTGAAACTTATTATGTATTAATAAAAATAATAAATTATATTTAACAAACACAATTAACAATTAAACAATAAATCAACTTGTAGATTATTTTAGTCAGTTTAATTATATAACTAAAGAACGAATTAATCAGTTTTTTTCGTTCATTCACTCCCTAAAATAAACGATAAAATCAACGGGGAGGAAATGCGATCCAAAGATAGAGAAAATAATAAAATATTTACGTTACAATCCGCACTGCATTATTTAACAATAAAACTCCGCATTTTAATTATAACTTTCGTAATTGGTTAAATGGAAGCGGTCGTTTCGGGCGGAATAATTATGATATTCGGTAGGGTCAAGCTCCCATCTGATTAAAATATTTATTTTTCCAATTTCAATTTCGAGATCCCAAATTGAGACTAAAAGGTTCTGAAACACAATACTGGTTTTTCACCTGCCGCACATCAAAAAGGGAAACGAACAAAAAAAAAATGCTTAACATTTATATTTCGGAGGGTCTCCCCCTCTGCGCCGCATTTTAATTCCTTTCTCTTTGCTTTTCATTTTTGTTTCTCTCTTCGTATTTAATTTTTTTCCGTTCTGTTCAGTCTATGAAAGCCATCCAGTAGCACCTGCGCCCACACAAAACACACAGGAAAAGAGTGTGTTCCTTCACCTTTGTTGTGTAATTTATGTAACGTTTTGATCGATATCCTAATTTGATAAACCCATTAATATCGCTTCACTGTTTGTTCCTTAAAATTTTCTGCCTCTAATCGACATTTAAAGAAAGCAGAGCTTCTGAACGTGATATTTAAGCACGAGAAAATGAAGGAAGGCAAAAGGAAAACGTATGTAATCAATGCGATTTAATGAATCGTGATGAGATCGTTTTCTTTTTTAATATTCCATTAGTGGGGATCGATGCAGGGGATTCCCCTTGCTTTAACGAGAGAGAGGCCCGTCTCAAAAGAAAAGCGCCCGAGTTTCGTGAAATTAAAAGAAGGGAATTTAATCCGTTGATTGGCTTTTAAAAGAGAATAATTTTACGTGCCGAACGGTTCTCGCTATTTGGAAGGGAAAAAGAATCCTTTATAATTGGCCAATCGAGAATTTCCAACTCCTGAGTGTTCTTTAATTAATTTGTTTTTTTTTCTTGTCCGTTCCATCTTCGCAGCAGAACAAGTTCTTAAAATTTTATTAAATTTTTACGTGAAAAAAACTTTGTTGAAAAGCATCTGCTCATCATTCTTATATTAGAATATATATATATATATATATTAAACTTAAGACTTTAAATATTGATTTAGAAATCATATTCTCTTATTGTATACACAAATAAGTAAATACTTGAAAAAGATGTGTTTTCAAGAAATTGCGTTTTAGTGATAAAAAAAAGTAGATATTTTATTACGAAATTTTGATTTTCCAACAGGAAAACTGATCATTTTTCATTGATGCTCTATAAATAAAGTATTTTGTTATATAATTCGGTTCTCGAATATAGAACAACAGCCGAATTGGCATCGGTTTACGAACAATTTTCAACCAAACAATTAATATTTCAAACTGCTTAATTTTCATATAATTTTAATATTAATGAAATAAAAATAAATCAAAGTAATAAAAAAATGGACAATTTACACCACACATTCCTAATATTACTTAAATTACAATGATACAAGACTACTGCTGACAAAAGTTAAACTTTTGCAATTCAATTTACAAATGGCTAATGGAATTACATTTAATTCTTATGTATTGTACAATTTCCATCTATATTTGTGTTCATTTCGTAGTTATTGTTAGTATTGCACCCTCCGTGTCTGCTATTGGCTTCCCAATCGATATGTGCATGTACATGCATATTCTATACCACATTTTTCCCGTTTGTTTATTGTTTCATGCATAATGTCATCATCGGCATATTGTAATTTCCGACGGAAAACGGTTTAAATCCAGTGTTTTATTATTGGCCGCATTACTGTTAATTCTCGGCCAGTTGTCCGCATTTCGATATTCGGAACATGATTGTGCATTATATTCGGTGCACAAAAGCCATCATGTAAATTAACCGAAACGAAAAAAGCGAAAAAAAAAAAAACCGGTAAAGCGCTTTTGTTTCGCAACGCCCGGGCAAGATTAGCATGGATTTTTTTTTGATTTGGCACCACTTTCAGCCACATTAGTGCGAATAATAATTCTGGGGATTAATAATTTACAGCTTATTACGTAAACGTTTGTTCCCTGGCGATGCTGTGTTTTCTGGAAAGGGGGATGTGTGATGTTGTTTTTTTTTTCTTTGGAGGGTTGAGATGCGTTCGATCTGCTCGCAATTGATTCTTCGTCTCCTTTTGAGGTGTCAGCGATCTATAAAGTGCGCAGGAGGAGGAAGGGATGAGGCCTTATCTCGTTACCTAATAGAGCGCACGAGGATATTCACTACATCCCTTTCTGTTGGAGGATTTTTCAAAATACGCTTTTTCACCCTCTTTCCCATGAAATATATATATATTCATATATTCTTCTACATACATCAATATTCTTACTATGATCTTCAAAGAAATTCTAGTCCCACTTAATAAAATAAATAAATACCCTCAACAGTTTACATAACATTTATCTGTTTCAAATCGTTTAATCATATAATGATTTCAGTGCAACAATTATATAGTTTGGCTTCAATCAGTCCGGATTCACTATAGCAGTGGTTCTCAACCCTCGGTCCAAGGATCGATAGCTCTCCGTAATTCTTGGCTGTAATTCGCTGTCTAAGTTGAAGACATGAAAAAAGCATTATCTTCACGTTTTAGCGATTTTCTCGTAAACTATAATAAATAGATTTGATCTGAAAGATGCTTATGAAATTTGGATAGTTGATAAATGTAACATATATTCATTTATTGCTGTGTCTTGAGTTGTTTGCCTGTAACTCGCTGTCAAAAATGAAAAAGAATAAAAATTCACGTGCGAGAAAGCAGTGTCTTCACGTTTTAACCACGTTCTCTGAAACTATAACAGATAGAATTGATCTGAAAGATGTTTATGAAATTTGGATAGTTGGGGAATGTAACGCACTTTAATTTATTGATGTGCTTTGAGTCGTTTGGCTGTAATTCGCTGTCAAAGTTGGAATAATGAAAAATTAACGGCCGAAAAAGCAGAGTCTTCACATTTTAGCGATTTTCTCGAAACCTATAATAGATAGAATTGATCCGATAGATGTTTGTGAAACTAGGATAGCTGGGGAATGTAACGCACTCTCATTTATTGATATGCCTTGAGCCGTTTGGCTGTAATTCGCTGTCAAAATTGAAGAAAAATTAACGTGCGAAAAAGCAGTGTCTTCAAGTTTTACCGTTTTTCTCGGAAACTATAACAGATAGTACTGATCTGAAAAATGCTTATGAAATTTGGATAGTTGAGAAATGTAACGTATATTCACACATTGCTGTGTCTTGAACCGTTTGGCTGTAATTCACTGTCAAAGTTGAAGAAATGAAAAACTTTAGAAAAAGCAGTGTCTTCACATTTTAGGGATTTTCTCGGATACTATAACAGATAGAATTGATGTGAAAGATGCATATGAAACTTGGATAGTAGTGGAATGTAACGTATATTAATTTATTGCTGTGTCTAGAGCCGTTTGGCTATAATTTACTGTCAAAGAAGGTGAATTGAAAATTTACGTCCGAAAAACCAATAAAATTATTAAATAAATTTCGACCATTTTATATGAAAAAATAAAAGTTTTTTTGTAACTCAAATTAAAAAATGATAACTATCTCCATTTTTTATTGTATAATTAGGATATTAAACTAATTATTCAAGCAAATCGATTCTATTCGTATATTGTATTCTAATTTAACGCATAGTTAACTTCGTTAATTGGATATTTATAATTATTATAGTCTGTTAGTATAGAATCTATCCAAGCCTAAAATATTTATAATTTCATGATTTTGATGATACAAACTTTAATAATTTATACTTCTATTTAAATTATAATCTTTATTAAATAATTTTATAATAATTACAATTTAAAGCTATCACAATTAATCAATTTTTTGTCTTATTTTGGTAGTAATAAAATAAACAGGAAAAGTAATTAAAATAATATTATTCAAAAGTCTTTTAATTTTATAGAATATTTATCTAGTAAAATGTTTATTTATTTAAACATGTTTATTGGTCTAAATTGGGCTATTGACCGATAATTTTCTAATTGTTAATATTAATAGTAATTATCAAAATCAATTGGTTGATTTATATTAGTTAACAATTTACTTCTGAAATGTAATAACTTTTTTAATATAAATAGCTGTTGTAAGAAAAAAAAAGTATGTACAATGTGTGTAGTATATAATTTGTCTATTTGTTACTTTAGTCTAGCAGTGAGTAGTGGCAAATCCCTGAGGTTACAAACTTTACCAGTGGTTAAGAAGCTCTGTACTACATACACTGAGATAGCTGCAGCTTTCTTTCCCGTTATCAATAGGAGGAATGGCTTCAGCGGAGATATTATTAGGTCGGCGGTCGGCGTTCTGGGAGCAATAGTTCATAGCGGAAAGTTGCATTCCGGGCCTCTCCTTTTCCCCCGAAAACTTGGGCCATCGTTTTTCATTAGCCCTTCAGACCGAGCCGAAGAAGTTGCCGAGGGGAATTCCCGACACAACGCCGTTGTTATTTATTACAGCGGGACGTTCTTGCATCGAGAAGTTGCTAAACCGAAGTCAACGACAAAGACGTCGAGGACTATGCATACATAATCCAATTCGAATTAGGTCCCACGTGTCTTAATCATAATCCATTTTGTTTAACATCTGCAGTAAGATTAGTCTGTTATTTAAAAAAACCGTTTCTTTTTGTCTATGTGTCTGGTTGCCACAACTTAATAATCTATTCATTTGGACATACATAACCATGGTGCAGACACTTATTTTAGAAAAGTTGCCCATTGACAACTACTCTTTGATGACTTTCAGGATCATAGGACCCTGTATTGTAATTTTAATCGGAGATTGGTTTGACCAGGAATTGAACCTGACTGAAGTCTCCCCGACTAAAACCGTGCGGCTTGTTTCTTTTTGAATACATACATACATATTTGAAAACCGTTATATTGAAATTCTATGTTATTTATTTCAATACCGAAAGTGAAACTTTCGTTTAGGAACGATATAATTTGGAAACCTAAACGAAACGAAATTCGAACTATGGAAATTTCATATTCTTGAAAATGCTATCAATTGATTATTCTTTTATAACACACCAATCTGTGAAAACCTACATAAACCATGTTTTCTGCTTGTTTCGATATTCAGTTTATTGTTAGTCATCGGAGAAGCTGTATCGAATCCGATCCATCCGGTCACTCCGGATTAACCACCCCCATTTTTCTCTCCCCCTCTCTTTCTTTGTTCCCACGGACACTTAGTGGCCTCTTGTGTGCGCCACTTATGTAAATCAGAAGACTTCGAAGTATTTAAGCTCGGAGTAGAAACAGCGGCAGCAGCAGCAGTAGCGGAAAGAGCTGACAAAGTAATCAGTTCCTCCGCTCTCGGTGGAAGAACTTTGTAGACAACTTTGTTACGAGTTGGCGCTAAAGATATTCACATTCGCATTAAACTACTTTCTGGGGGGAGGTGCACACACACACACAAACCAAAAAAAAAGAGAGAGATGATAAAACGAGAAGCGCGAAAAGGCGTAATAATAAGTTGCAAACTCTAATCCTAAACACAACATTCCCTAATTGAAAACTTCGCAAAGATTTTGATAAACCCAACGACGAGCATTTCTATTATTCTCCAAACAATCTCTTCACTATGAATTATTTACTTCATAAATTCACATTTAACAAAGTCATTTGTTCAAAAATGGGTAATTAGTTTAATTCATAAAATATAAATATAAAAAACAGCAAAATTGCTAATGTAGAAACTTAAGTTGTATATATATTATGAAAATTGTATAGGAATTTGTGGAATTTAAATTGAACATGTAACAAAACACATTTAGTTCATCGTATTTCATATGCAAGAGTATAAAATGTACTTGAGAAAATTAACATCTATATTCATGGATAAACATATAGGAATTAAAATAATATAGTTGAAATGCATTGAAATTGGACCGAATGAATTTACAAGCGTGGAAAATAATAACACACTTGTGCTATTTCCTACGTTAATCTAGTAATGCATTACATCAATTCAGTATGGAAATTTATACCGAAACTATATAATTTAACAGGGGCTTTAATTGTCCATTAAGTGAAGTTTCCTTGACAAGAAACAACAGAAATAATAGTTATGAAGGTAAAATTGATCCAACATTTTCTTTATTTCAATTAGAATATTTGAAATTGCTGAAAATTATCGATAAAAGCAAAGTTTTTTAAAGAAATAAAGTATTCTATAAATATATTATAAACCAAAATATGTATATAGAACACATTTGAAATCAACAAATCTATATTTAGGGCAATATAATAATATTTTTGCAATGCATTCAAATGAGAGGGAATTAATTTATAAGCGTACAAAATAATAACGTACTATTTCCTGGCTTGATCTCGTAATGCATTACGTCAGGTTAGCATGCAAATTTATGCGAAAACAATGCATTTGTGCAAAGGCTTTAATTACGCATTCAGCAAGGTTTCTCTGAGAAGGACTAGTCTGATAATCATAAAGAAAAAACTTTATTCACCATGAATTCAGAGCACTGTAGAAATATTGAATGTAGAATTTTCGTTTTTATCTTAGAAATACGGAAATTTTTAAATATTTTAAATAGAATAGGACATATTTTGTTAATACTGAAATTAGAATGCCAATTATTTTAGAAGTGAAGTGATTGAAATAGCAATTCTTTTAAACACTAACATTTCAATGCTGATCTTCGATTATTGAATTATTTAGGTTTCTATTGATTGAGAAACAATGTAATTCGAAATTATTGCGAATTTAAACATCAACCACCACAAAACATAAATGTGTAAGAAAAAATGCTTGTTAATATTTCTGAAAATGTATATATATTTATTTATACTGATTTTTAGAATATGCTGAAAATGAGATTATCATATTTTGTGGATAAATAATTTGCTCAAATTCTGAAAACTACTGACATACAATTTGACCTGGCATAATATGAATTCAGTGTGTAAATTTGTCTGAAAAACAATGCATTTGTAGGAAGGCTTTAATTGTGAATTGAGTAAGCGAGGAAGGAACAAGTGAGATAATCACAAAGACAAAATGATTGCTGTTTCAGGTAAACACTGGGCAATTGAATCGTGCCAAAAATTTACGTAAAAATAGGGTAAAATGTAGATGAAGCAAGTGCAGACTTCCTACCGGAATATGCAATTCCCCATCGGGGCATTACAGTGTGCAGCATTGGGCGTGGGCGAGGGCGTGTTCATAAATCAATTAGGTCTAATGATGCGTTGTTCTATGAGTCTCTGAGGAAATTCCGGACGTGATTTGGTAGGTCTACGAAGAGGGGACAGCTTTTCCAACAAAAAAAAAGAGAACCGCAATCAGTAGTAAAATAGCGAGGGCGAGAGAGAGGACTACAGGGTTTGCATGCGCCGAACTTTTGTCAAGCCCTTTTTTTCACTATAACACACACATAAATAAATCAGTTGGCGTTGTCGGATGCAGCGGTCGCGGAATTCGAACAGAAAATTATATCTATTAGCACGTATAAATTTGCGTATAAATCTCTCGCCTTTGCAATAGAAATACTGTTCGAACAGAGGTGCGGCCTTTCCCCTAAAAGCGCCAATGATTATTTATCTCTCACACATTGCACGATCGCATTGCATGCGGTTTATGCAATTTTTAATTGTAGCCCGGAGGCGCAATGAGCATACTTTTTTTCGGTGTCGTTTTGTTTCGTTGGTTCAGTTCATTTATGTATGCATACGCGATAAATCCATGAATTCATACGTGGAAATGTCTATGAATTCATTTGCTCTTTGTTACATAATGCATTGATTGTAAATAACGTACATTTGCAAGCAAATCAAACAGACTTTTAATAATGTTATCATACTAATTAACTCATATAATATGTAAAAAAATATGTTCGAGCTTCCTTACTATCCTTTATAATATATATATTAATCTATATTGGTTTGTTTAATGAAATATTTATTAACTTTCAACATCTTTTTTACAATTACTCTTTAATTAAGGCACGTTTTCGATTTACGGCCTAAAATGTTTCACTATAACGGCAAAAACAACTTTTTTCCTTGCCGATATATCTACATGTTACCAATCTTGCACAAGCGCAATAATTGATTCCTTATACGGCTTTTCGCTTTGGGGCCAAGTTTCGTGGAACGTATCTAGACCGAGAAGCGAGGTATAGGTGTATTAACAATAGATGTTCATGCACTGAAATGTTGTTCCAATTGTATTGTTTTTAAGAAAACTGAATCTCTAATGCTTATATGTCGTATTTGATCGAGAACCGAGTTTCTACTATATATCTGATATCTTATTCGAAATATTTCATTTACTATGAACTGAGTTTCTACTATGAAATATATTGGATATTTCGTTCGAAGTGATTTTGACATCTTGCTTCAAGTGTCTCATTTGTTCGAGAACCGAGTTTTACCCGTGTATTTTATATTGAATATTTCGTTCAAAATATGCTATTTGTTCGAGAACCGAGTTTCAAAAGTGTATCTGATATTGGATATTTTTTTCCAAGTGTTTAATTTGATCGAGAACAGAGTTTCTACTGCATATTCACTATTTGATACCTTGCTCCGAATATCTTATTTGCTCAAGAACTGAGTTTCTACTCTATTCTATTTGTTCGAGAAACGAGTTTCAATTGCGTATTTGATATTTTGGTCGAAATGTGTTTGTTGTTCGAGAACCGAGTTTCAACAGCGTATTTGATATTGGATATTTTGTTCCAAGTGTTTAATTTGATCGAGAACAGAGTTTCTACTACATATTCAATATTTGATACCTTGCTCCAAATATCTTATTTGCTCAAGAACTGAGTTTCTACTCTATATATGATATATCCTTCCAAATATTTCATTTGTTCGAGAAACGAGTTTCAATTGCGTATTTGATATTTTCGTCGAAATGTGTTTGTTGTTCGAGAACCGAGTTTCAAGAGTGTATTTGATATTGGATATTTTGTTCCAAATGTTTAATTTGATCAAGAAAAGAGTTTCTACTCTATATATGATATATTGTTCCAAATATTTTATTTGTTCGAGAAACGAGTTTTAATTGCGTATTTGACATTTTGTTCGAAACGTGTTTCTTGTTCGAGAACCGAGTTACAACAGTATATTTGATATTGGATATTTTGTTCCAAATGTTTAATTTGATCGAGAACAGAGTTTCTACTGCATATTCAATATTTGATACCTTGCTCCAAATATCTTATTTTCTCAAGAACTGAGTTTCTACTCTATATATGATATATTTTTCCAAATATTTTATTTGTTCGGGTAACGAGTTTATTTTGCGTATTTAATATTTTGTTCGAAATGTACTATGCATTTGATATTACATATTTTATTGGTAATGTCTCATTTGTTCGAGAACAGAGTTTCTACTGTATATTTAATATCATGTTTAATTTATATAATAACCAGTTTGCGAGTTCCTAAATTATTTATTTAAAAATGAAATTATTATATTATACAAAAAATTGGAAATCCAATTAAATAAATGCATAGCATTGTTAATACGAAATTAGAAATTCGATTCGATATATGCGAAACAGTAATGTAAACTATTTAATAATAATATTAAAAAAAACAGTGCACTGGGTATAATTGAAATGAAACAATAATATTTAATTACACTCAGTTTTCGAGTTTATGTATCTCAGTAATTCAATTCATTTCCTATACTGTATGAACATTTATTTTATTTTAAAAAAATGTATGCGAAACATGCAAATAATTTAAAAAATTTAGTGTACTTTTATTGTTTTAACTCAATTGTGCATTGAACGCATTTGAATCAACAAATGTTATTGTCACGTTCAAAACAACTTCAATTACAAATATTATAGTCAATTACATCATCAATTTATTCAAATAAAAACACATTGTTCTACTTTTTTTAATTAAATATAGTAGCAACTTTCTGTTTTCTGAAATATTGTTTTGTTTGTTTTTCATTATCAAATTTAACAAGTCTATAATATCAAATCAAAATTTAGGATGTTAATACAAAATTAGATGTGAAAATTGAATTAGAAAAATTAGTTTGTTTAAAGTAAATTGGAAGTGTTCATTGAAATTGAATAAAATAATATAATTCAGAAGTCTTATAATAAATTGAAAAAATTGATTAATTACTGTATCGTAGTCATGTGTATGAAGAAGTGTACGGTTCATTGCATTTTGTAAGAGAAAATTATGATTGATGTATGTAATAATTATTAATTACATGTCATACAAAATTATGTAAAAAAAATATCAGGGCTAAGGTCGATAATATTTATATTAGTCATGTTTGTTAATTAACATTATGTATTTATAAATATTATTGCTTTTTATTTGTAAATGTGTACTTTCTTATGAAATCAATAGGATTAAATAATGATTGATTTATGAATGAACTATTGATTACATTTTCTATTAAGTATCTGTAAAATAAAAGCAGAAAATTTCTTAAATTCTTCTACATTTTTGCTAAAATGTTTTGTTTATTTTAAGTTATATATATTAATAAAACTATTTTTTGTATTAACAAAGTTAGAAATAGTAAAGTTGAATATATGTAGGGTTTCGTATATAATTAAAGCTATAATATTTATAACATTATTTAAATGAAAAATGTGTACGTTTCTATGAATTTTATAATGCGAAATAATGATTGATGAGTGTAATGACTTTTAATTACGTTTAATGTGCTTGGTTAATTTTTTATTTGTCTTGTTCGTACATTTTGGTGGGGTGTCGGACTCGCTGTTTGTAATACGTGCGTAGATTTATCTGGTCTAATGTGCGGCGTGTCATGAGTATTATATGTATCTGTAGCAGGTATTTTGTCAGTAATAAATTTGCAAGTAGATTAGAGTTAATACAGGGCGCCGTACCGGCAAATTAACTAATAAAATATACAGAGTTGGAACTGTCAACACGATAACTAACCCTGAGCTTAGGGTTCGGTTGGGGGTGTGAGGAGGAGGTGCATCTCTCCCTCATTCAACCAAACCCTCGTCCACTCATACCAACCACCCTCGAAACGTCTGCCACGTTGCGTGGTTAATTCTCCTTAAAAAGACGTTCATATCAGAACACCATCTTCTTTTTGGGATTAGGACTATAAATTTAACATAAGAATATAACAAGAATAACATTCATCCATACCAAATTTAACATACGTTAATACGAAATTGTTTATATAAAAACGTTTAGTTCTTTTTATTAATGATATGTAGAAGAGTCATGACTTCAAATTTAACTTTAACAAGAAAATAGAATAACTTTAACAAAAGGATAAATCAAATTTAACGAATAAATAAAAGTAATTTCTTCGTGTTTAACATTAAAACAAACCAACCAATTTCATGAATTCCACCAACTTTTATACAAACCAGCTTTAATCTAAAGTTATATATGAGTCACTAGTACAATTTTAACTTTAACATGAAAAAGAAATCAACTTTAATTAAATAATACACCAAATTTAACATTAAATGAATCACATCTTTATTTTGCACTTTATCGTTAAGACAATACAACTTTAACATACGGTTAAATATGCGTGATTACTTCATGTTTTCCATTAACTTTAGGATAAATTTGCTTTAACCTAAAGTCACATATGAGTCAATACTTCAATTTTTACTTTAACATTAAATATAAATCAACTTTAACAAATTAAATTTAACTTAACATTGACTAAGAGTTACTACTGTATATTTCACTTTACATTAAGATACACCAACTATAAGGTTAACAACATGTATATTATTAAGAATAAATCAGTTTAATCTAAAGTTAAATAAAGTCACTAGTTCAATTTTAACTTTAACATGTCTAAGATATACTTTAACTTGAAAATACAATACAAAAATGTTAAAATAAATAAACATTACAACTTCAAGAATAAAAACTCAATAAATCAACAATATTCAACTTAAGAATTAATAAGCATTACTATTATAAGTTCAATTTATACTTGATAATGCAACTTTAACATTAGAATAAACTTTACAATAGTAAGTTTAAAACAAGGTTTACAATAAATAAACGGTTGATTTTAACAGACTATATCAAATTTAACACAACAATGAACTAATTTTATGATCATAATGATAACAAATCAAACAATGAGAACATTACGTTGCATTCCGTTCCCACATTACTAACTCATTAGGAATCGAAACCACAAAATTCATATCCTGAATTTAATTCGGTTTCGTTTTTTTTTTGTTCTCTCATCTTAATATTTCCATCTTCTTCTCGCTCTCTCCACGGGCGTCTAATTCGACCAGAAGCACCGGTAATAAAAAAAAAACAAAAACAAATAAAACACAAACATACGAAGGAGGAGTAGGATGATGGACATTAGTCCAGTCATTCATAAAATTAGTTATGGAGAATTAGAATTAATTTCCCATCCTCGTGCATGGGACGGACGGGAGGAGATCGATGATCGTACCGAAGCTGGATGATGCTTCTCCGATGACGGTGCCGTTGAAGAACAAGCAGCAGCAGAAGAAATCGCCTTTCTCCATCCCCCCTTCTGCTCCCCCGCACGTCGTAATCGATATTTCGCCGGATGACAGCTGGATTCACTAACAAGAAACTTATATCCACTCTTTCTCCACCTTGCGTCCAGTTATTGATTGATTCGTCCCTCCGGTATAAAAAATGTTCGGTGGAAACAAACAGAAGGAAAAAAAATTGAGCAACCCACGAAACTTTTACAGTATCTTTTTTATACATATATACATTCACTGATTTTCAATTTACTTTAGTCAAGTATAAAAAAAAAAGGTGAAACGTAATTTATTTAGATAAGTATTTTTTTTAAATTAAATTTCCTCTCAGTTTAACATCATTTATGTAGTATCAAATTGAACTAAACTTAATTGACAAAAGAGATCTCCCATTCATAGTATTCTATATAAGCTTTGGTTAACTTCAATCGGTTTTGCAATATTTCATTTATATAATACTCATAACTAAATCACAGTAAAATGCTTTCATTATTTTGATAATAATAATTCTAAATACACTTTTCCTATTAATCATTACGTTTTTTATAGAATTTTATAGGTTTTTTTATATGTAAATTATTGCTTTTAGGACAGTTTTTGTATGTAATCAATTTTGCAATTATTCACTTCTAAACTCATTCACAGTGAAAGTATTAACTGAAAAATTAACTGAATTCTGAATTCATTATTATGTTTTTGTAATATTTGTATATAAATTATTGATTTTAGAGCAGACATCTTCGACTAAGTAGGGTCAGTTTTTTTAATATTTCATTTCTATAATAATTGAATCTCAAGCATATTAAATGTATAAAAAAAGTGTTTACTTTAATAGTAAAAATTATATAATTACGCTTTTCTTAAGTAAAAATCAGTTTTCGTAGAATTTGTATGTAACTTATTGATTTTAAGGCAGATATGTCTTTAAACCAAATATCAAGTAGAGTCAATAATAAGTTGATTTAATCTAATGTGTAATAATTAATGTTTATAATAATCAGAACTCAATTACAGTAAAAGGAGAAAATGTTGTGTTTATTTGAAAAATGTCAATATACTTTTTCCAAGTACATTTTTGTCGAATTTGTATACAAATTATTGAGTTTAGGGCAGATATTTGTTTAATTGAAATAGCATGTGGAGTAAATCGAAATATAATTGGTTTTACAACGTTTCACTCGTATAATAACCAAGAATCTCATAAAATTTCTACTTGAACTTTTGATGAAATTTGGAAGAAATATGTTTTTAAATAAGAAATGAAATAAAATAACTTAAATTGTGTTGAAACAATAAAAAAAGTTGAGTCTCTTCATAATATACTAGAAAATGCATAAATTATACGTTTAAACTTGATGCTAATTTGTAAATAGTTGCAATAAACATGGTTTATTTTCTCTCCCTATGAGTACTAGTATATATATATGTTGTTGTTTTTTTTCAAACATCAATAATAAGTTGATTTAATCTATTTTGTAATAATTCATGTTTATAATAATCAGAACTTAATTACAGTAATTACAGTTTATTGGAAAAATGTCTATTCGAAATATACTTTTCCCAAGTACGTTTTTGTCGAATTTGTATATACATTATTGAGTTTAGAGCAGATATTTGTTTGATTTATATACCATGTGGAGAAAATAGAAATATAATCGGTTTTGCAATGATTCACTCCTATAATAATCAAGAACCTCACAAAATTGAACTTGAACTTTCGATGAAATATGGAAGAAATATGTTTTTACATATTGTGTAAAATGTTGAAACAGTAAAAAAAGTTGAGTCTCTTTATAATATACTAGAAAATGCATAAATTATACGTTTAAACTTGATGCTAATTTGTAAATAGTTGCAATAAACATGTTTTATTTTGTCTCTCTCTGAGTACTAGTATATATATGTTGTTTTTTTTTATAAACATTTTATATACTCGAAAGTTTTAAATACTACCCCAAACTATAATTACGACCGCCGTTTCATATTTAAAGGGCCTTTCGGAATCCGCCATGAAACTAATTACGCATTTTAAAGTGTGACAATTACCGGAGCTCGAATTAGATTTGCGCCGGTCGTCCAAACCAACCCCCCAAGTTGCCCATAAAACGCGGCGCCAAACTAAATTCGGACGCAGTTTTCATCCAACTCCCAATTTCACTCTAAAATCTCTTTCACATATCTCTCTCTGTCCATTTCACATTGAAATATCTCCTTCTCTCTTTAACACATGCGTTGCATCTCTCTTCTTCGCACGCTCAAATATATCCGTGTCTCCGTTCCACGCATTGAAACGTTGAAATCGCCCCCGTTCTCCCTCACTTTATCGGGCAGATTCGCAAACGCATCGCGTCCAGACAAAAGTGCATTAATTAATCCCGCGACCATAAATCAATTTGTTAGCAACATTTCAAAATATTTTGACAAATGGCAATGAATTATATTGGGATGAGCAGGGTGAGGTAATGGGATTTCGGTGGCTTTGATTGCATTAATCACGCCGGATTCGAAGGAATGTTTATTAAAAATCAGTTACCAAATGTGCGCCCGTCCCATCATTGTTGTTATTATTATTATTGTCATCATTATTATTGTTATTATTGCCGCAGCCACCCCCGATCCAATCCAATCCAATCCCTCTTTCCGTATGGAAGCGAGCGAATCGCATCGAAAGGGGTTTTATTGCTGTAATAAAGCTCCGAAGTATATAAATCAGGGCTTATATTAAATTTTGATGGCTGCGCCAGTGGCAGGGCAACATCTGGGATTCCAAACTATGGTTGCTTCTCTCGCACTCTCTTCATCTCGTACTAAATTTCACTACGTGTACATGCTTGGACCTAATCGGACCCGAGGCAAGGCAACTACCATGGGTCCGGCAATCCGTCCATCCACCACTGCGGGTCAACTTATTATGTAACAATAATAAGCCGACGGTGTTCTGTTCGGTGGAAGTAGCGGTGGCATCGATCCGAACGACAACGGTAGTGAGATTAATTCAATTATTGGCGCAAAGTTCCCGAGGAACTCCGCAGAGTGAAACATTAATATAATCCATTAGGGCCGTTGCCGTTGCATAATACAATCATATCGTCGAGATGTGTACATAACCAGAATCGATACACATACAGACGAGAGACGAGGAATCGGAGCGAATGCTTAAAGTATGAGAGCTTGTACACGGGAGTGAGCGAGATGCCTGGAAATACACATAGAGAGAGAGAGAGAGAGAGAATTTCGAATATATCCAAGACAGCTGCTGGCACTACGAGGATGACGGCAACGGCGAACACCCCCTTCACGTCACACAACACCTTAAAATTAAACGCGCCGTCCTTTCCTTTCCTCCCACATCTGATTCCGCCGTGATATTAGTTACGTAACGTAATATGATTGAGTTAGCACCAATCGCGAAATCCAATATATAAGGCGAAAACCGAACCGAATTCGGCAAACACACATAATACCGTATATACATATTGGCACTTCGGAATACCTTGAGCCACAATTGTATTAACCGTAATAAATTTACAACAAACACAATACCCTGCAATGGGGTCAACTTACACAACTAGTTTCGTTATAGAAATTACACAATGAATTAACTGTAACCTATTCAGCTGTAAGTCAATCTCAATTTTGTCAAATTATTTTAATAAACACTGATTTCCTATACCACTAACAACACAAGTTCAATCGATAATTTAGCTGATACAACTAATTTAAGTTACTTGAAACTGAAATATTACTTTCAGTTTTGTTTTGTATATCATTTATTTATTCACAATCTATCACAAATAGGACATTAAGCAAATTTGTTGATGGTACAATTGTCATGTAGATGGGGAACTCAACAGTATCCATCCATTAAAAATAACTTATAATAATTTTATATAATATAATAATATTAATTAAATCTATGTGGTAAGTCTAGAATGTTGCACTTTTTAAGTCTGTATGTTTGTATTTGCTTTACTGGAAGATTTTCAGCTAGTTTGCTTGAGTGTGATTGGAGTCTTCCTTGATACCTTTCACTATAGTTTGTAATTTCACTTTTCACTGTTTTGATTTGTAAATCACTATGTAAAACACTGTTGGGGACATACCAGGGTGCATCGGTAATTGTGCGCAAAGTTTTCGATTGGAATCGCTGTAGTATTTCGATGTTGGAGTTGCTCGCTGAACCCTACAACTCTATTCCATATATCCAAACTGGTTTGAGGATGGATTTATAAATTAGTAATTTGTTATCTAGTGATAGCACTGATTTTCTTCCAAGCAACCAATACAGTTTGCTGAATTTTATACCTAATTGCTTTCTCTTAGTCCATATATGTTTCTTCCAATTGAGTCGTCTATCCAAATGCATTCCAAGATATTTTACGTGTTCCTCTTGTGGTAGTACTTTGTTGTTTAAGGTTACTGGTGGACATGTTTTCTTTCTCATAGTAAAGGTGACATGGGTTGATTTCGTTTCGTTGGCTATAATACGCCAGTCTCTGAGCCAGTGTTCAATCTGATTCAATCCTGTTTGCAGGTTTAGTGACGCAATATCTGGATTACTATCAATTGACAATAGTGCTGTGTCATCAGCGAACGTAGCAATGGTTATTTTATATGTTTTTGGCAGATCAGATGTGTAGACAAGATATAGAATTGGTCCAAGAACGCTTCCCTGTGGTACGCCAGATCCAATTGGAAACAGGTTAGAGCTTTCTTCTTGTAACTTTATTTGAAATAGCCTGTCCGTTAGGTAAGATTTTATTATTTGGAAGAAGGGGTGCGGAAGTAATTTCTTGATTTTGTAAAGAAGTCCAGGGTGCCATATTTTGTCAAAAGCCTGTGACATATCAAGGAATGCCGCAGAACAGTATTGTTTTTCTTCGAGTGCGGTATGGATTACTTTCGCGACCCGGTGTACTTTCAGATAAATAACATTATTATGTACATTGTTTAATAATTTCTATTATATAACAACAACGTGTATAAATCTACATCTAATATCGTAAACTGTATAAAACCGGACTAATTGAGGCCTTTTAAAGTCCGTATAAAGAATAAGCACCATACAGATATTCTTGATTTTATCAATGATATAACTTTTAGTCAGTAGAACTGTGTATTTTTCATAAATAAATCTATTGCTTATACAAGTTTATTAATTAGAATATAATTCTATGAAAATAGTTATTATTTATATAGTTTAACTTATGTTTTACAGACCATATTAAATAAACTGATAACAATTTAAACTGTTAATTAACGCAAACTTTGATCAAACTTAGAAATCTCATTAATTAAATAAATGCTAATATGTTAACTTTATATTAAATTTGTATAACTTAAAGTAAATATAATTTAATTGGGCGAAACGACTTAGGCCAATTGCCCTTAGCTCACATTTATGACTAATAAAGTTCATTATTACACAATAATTTAATTGAACATTTACACATTTCTTATAATATTTACAATCAATAAATGTAGTTTATTATAGACCAAATCAAATAACATGAAGAACATATAATTTACTTGAGTTTACATTTACAATTAACAATATTTGACATACATAAATGTAATGAAATGTTAATTTTGAATTTAGTTTTTAAGAATAAGTTTGTAGCGCATATCAAATAACTATAAGCAAACATAATTTACTTGGGTTTTAATTGATGATTAACACACACTTTGATCAAACTTGGAAATGTCATTAATTCATTAAATGTTAATAGGAAACGTGTTTACGTTACATTGGATTCACCTCAGCTTTGATCACTACTAATTGAAATGATATTTAATTCAGATCTTGGTCTACAGACATACAATAATTAGGAAATTAAGAAAAATGTTTGAAATTATTTATTCGATTTTTGTTCCATAATTTTAAAGATGTAAATTGAGTTTTTTTACGATAAACATTATTGTTTTATATGTCAAATTTGTATAAATTAGTTTGAAAAAGCTCAACATTTGTTAACATTTTTTTTCAAGAAATGTTGTTCTTGATATTATTACATATTGGCTTTTCATATTACGATTTGATATATTAACCAGCAGTCATACTTTCTCAAATAATAGTTTGTTAGTTTAACAGTTCTTTTCACGGGATTAGTTTAGTATTATTCAACTTTTATTCTGTAAAAGTATGTAAATGGTGTTTGAATCAAAAAAAAAAGTTATATTTTAAGCTTTTTACAGAAAATAATTCCTCCAAAGGCTATAGAAGGTTAAAGACCACTGGATTAGATCATACCAGAATTGGTGCATACTTTGTTGCCACGTAGTAGGGTAATTCAAGTTTCAAATCACGTACAATATGGAAGTAGCATTAAATATACTTTTTTATGGAGAACTATTAAATATCCCGTTTATAACAAAAGCAGTTCGGTTTCATGTGAAATCATCTAAAAATCTAACGCGTTCCGTATGTATCGCGTGCGAGTGCACTATCGATTCCCTATATATCCTATTTCAGCCTGTCTTTCTTCCTCCATACATATGCCTTTTTTTTTCAAGCACTTTCGGCGATTCGTGTAATGGATCGAGGTTCCGCGATTCGGTTTTGGCTCGGACTTGCAATCCTTTTTCCACGAAAGTCGAAGAATTATAGCCGCCGGTCATCCTACAACGCTCAGCCCAAAATCAAACAGCTGCCTTCCGCAAGGATTAGTCAACAAGATGCAGGCAATTCAAACAGGACTCCAATTAGCGAAATTCCATCCACATTCCATCGTGTTCGCTTGTGCAAGGCGTAGCAGTGCGAAAGAGTGTACGTGGGATTCGGCGAGCAAATATTGATATGCCAATGTTTAGAGAACGCATTTGCCAGGATCATATCCACGGAGAACAAACAGAGCTCTCATTTTTTTTTTCTGCATCGCTCTCCCGCTCTCCTGTTTATCCTTGCAAAGGATTACCGGAAGGAAAACTTGTGTACTTTCCAATCGCGACTTTCAAAGCGCAACATTTGTGCTATACAAACTTAGTAAATCATCCTTTACTTAGCAATTGCAGAATCATTGATACACACAATTACAGTTTGAATATTCTTTTTTAATTACAAGTAAATCTATATGAAAGACGAAGTGGATTTGTATAAGAAAATCTTTAAATGTTAAATAACATGAAACGAAGAATGATTTAAGGCGAAACTATCTAATAATTAATAAAATTATGCGTTTCTCAACGCATCTACATCATTAATAATCAAGTTTCCTATAAACTCAGAAAAAGTACAAACAGAACAGATGAAAAAAGAACATAACAAAATATAGTATAGAACAAACTGAAGACTGAAAAAAGTATGGTTTTCGAAGATATATAAAGTCAATAATCATGAAACAATGTATTTACACTTGTTCCTAGTTTTCCGGTTTTAAGTATGAAAATTTTGTATTTTTGTTTGATTATGTGTATAAACATCAGTAAAATATAAAATTGAAATGAGGTAATAGTTCTTTAGAACTGAGTAAGTTTTAGTCGTTTTGTGTTTTGTGAGAGACAACAGCAATTATAATATTTCAATTAAAAATATGGAGATGTCCATAAAACAAACGTCGAACGTGAACATAAATGGGATGGAGAGCAGTATTTCAATCAGATGAATGAATATACACGGAGCGTTGTTGTAAATCAATTTTTAAGAGTGGATAATAATAATTTATATTTCTGAAGCTCGAGATCAATCTGACTAAAAGCAATTTTATGAAGACGTGTGGTGTGTTTACCTCGCATCCTATTTACAGATTTATGATGCAGATAGTACGTCTGCATCTCTCCTCTCTTCTCCACTCCACTCTTCCTTACACCCTCTGACTCTGTTTTCTCCAAAGCACATCCAATACTAATGTTTCCATTTACGTTTGCTTCCTTTGCATGCAACTTTTACAATTTCATTCGTTTATTTACTTCATCCTTTGAAAGAAATGCCAGACATGCAGGATGAAATCACAACAACAACAACAAATGGAAGGAAGTTACTTTTATTCCTTTAATTTTTAATTTTCACAAAGATTTTTTTTATTAATGTCTTTAAATTTTACGTATTAAAACAAACAAGGAATAGTAGTAACAATTATTACAACAACATTCGAATTATATAAAGTTGATCAGATTGAAATCAGAAAAGAAGCAAAAGAAGAAAGTTGCATTTATTCCCTTAATTTTTGAAATATCTACATCATTTTTTCTTGTCTGCAAATTTTGCTTTTTAATAAATTGATGGAATAATCGTATTAATCATTGCAACAATCTTAAAATTGCATAAAGAGGAAAAGAAACGAAATTAATAACTTGAAAGAAATGGCTACATGAAAACAGAAAAAAACAATAACAAACAAGATAATTGCATTTATTCGCATAATTTATCAAATATCTACATTATTAGGTATTGCCTGTAAATTTTGCTTGTTTATAATTGCAAGGAATAATAGTATTACTCTTAAAATTACATAAATAAAAACATAATACAGATTTACGGATTGAAAAAAATGGATTAAATTATAATAGCAACAAGAAATAGAAGAAAGTTACATTAATTGACCACCTTAAAGTATTTTTTCATTTCTATAAATGTTACATATACCAAAATGCAAATAATAATAGTTTTATAAGTATTATATAATGACACATGGAAGTGCAGAAAATTATTTCGTTAGAAATTAACAAATTTATAAATTAATTTACAAAAGTATGAAATTAGTATAATATTTCATCAATCTTTTAACATTATATTTTTTGTAATATTACGTAGTAACTATTTATATGTGATACAAGCTAACAACTAGTATGCTTGGATGAACACTTTCATTGCTTTGGACTCTATCATCATATCTACTTACCCACCTAGTTAACTGGTGGGTTAAGATGACAATACTTTCAAGTAGATGATATTACCTGACAGCCCGCTATAACCTTAGTCCCTATATGGTTTTAAACTGAGAAAAGTAATTGACTATACTTGTAGAGGAGCCTGGTTATAAAGTAAGTTGATTTTCTGCAAGTTTTTCTCATCAATCAAAAGATTCATTAGCTGCAAGTATTTTATTATTTATGTTGTTTGCAAAACGCAACATACTTAATATATAGGTAATCTTTTAGATGATAGGTGTTGTATTCGTTTTCAAGTAGGAATGTGGTATTGGAGAAGTGTAGTTTTCTTGCGAAAGGATAACATTTCTGTTAATACTGCGGAGATGTTTCGCATCGAGCGGGGAGATCGCATTCCCGGAGGCCAGAGTAGGAATTTCGCCTATCCGGCCCTTCGTGCTTCGTGCATGTGTACGGATGGATGGACGCAAAGGATGCAATGTTTTCTAGTGTTATGTGTGTTATAAGTGTGTGTTTAGGGTCTTCCTCTCCTCCATCCATTCGCGGTACACGGAGTGTACATTATCGCTTTCCGGCGCCGAACAAGCTCCACTTGATCCAAATGGGCGTTCGGTTTAGAAACCGCAAAACGAAACGGCGCTCTCAATCATCTCCCGAAGGAGCTGCTGCCATTACTTCCATGATTTGTGGAAACGCTAACATGCACCGACCGCAACTCGTAAATTCGGTATTAATTACCAACCGCACTTTTTCGCTCTTTTTTTTCTCTTCCTCCGCAACACACCGGAGGAGAGATGAAGCGTTGCCTTCTTGTTGGTTGCTGTTGTTGTTGTTGTTGTTATATTCCCTCAACCTTCTGCAAATATTTTACATGTGTGTATTCATGATGCGTTGCTGTTTGTTGTGTTATGTTCGGCTGTGCTGTACATCGGTGAAAGGTCGCTGCAGAAAAGAGGTTTTCATCTCTCTCACTTACACGCTCCTTCGGTGTTGTTGGAATATTGAAATGGTCTCACGTCTCTTCGCTTCTTTCTCTCTCTGTCTCTCTTACAGGCTTTGGGTTCCCTCTTCGTATACGAGCTTTTGGGCCGCGATGCATGAATTATGCAAAACCGGGGACAGAGAACCGGACAATAAGATGTATTCTAATGAAAACGTCCATAAATTTTCCATTTGCTGGAATTTTATTCGAATGGTACGCGACGGCACCACTATGGGATATTAATAAGGAGTGAGGATCGGCAGGAATGCGGGGGCATATACGTCGAGCAATAATAAATGAATCGGATTTCGCCCTCTCCAATTATGGGGGCGCAAATGGAACAGATCATTTTTCCCGTCCAGTTTCCAGCGAAATTATCGCACTTACTCACAATTTCCAGGGAATGAAACTTCACTCTCGTCTAGATTCTGAACAAAAAAAAATCCATCAGTTTTCTGAACAACGATCTAATACCAAGTCACCAATTTGGATTTCGCGATAAACACAGCACCATAGAACAAGTTAATAGAATTGTTAATATAATAAGGCAGGATCTGGAAAAAAAGCGCTATTGCTCTGGAGCATTCTTAGATGTATCGCAAGCGTTCGATAAAGTGTGGCATACAGGATTATACTATAAATTAAAGAAGGCTCTACCATACAATGTTTACAAAATATTAAATTCGTATTTGACAGGAAGATTATTTCAAGTGAAAGTGTTCGATGCAGTAACAGATTTGCATCCAATCAAATCAGGTGTACCACAAGGAAGCGTATTAGGACCCCTTCTGTATATATTATACACTGCAGATATGCCACTAACCGATAAAACAACTGTTGAAACATTTGCTGATGATACTGCAATATTATCATCGGATGCAGACGCAGCACGTGCATCATATCATCTACAATATTCTTTGAACTTAGTACAGGAATGAAGGTCAATGAATCAAAATCAGTGCATGTTACCTTCACCATGAGAAAAGACTATTGTCCACCAGTGACTATCAACGGAAAAATTATACCGACAGCTAATAAAGTTAAATATTTGGGTATGCATCTGGATAGAAGATTGACCTGGAAGGATCACATCCAAGCAAAAAGAGAACAACTTGAAATCAAGTTCAGGAAGCTGTACTGGCTACTACGTGAAGACTAACAAATTTCAAAAGAAAACAAGCTACTGATTTATAAGGTAATCTTAAAACCAGTCTGGACCTATGGAATACAGCTGTGGGGAAGCACTAGCAAATCTAATATAGCTATTATACAAAGATTCCAGTCGAAAAGCCTAAGAAGAATCATAGGAGCTCCATGGTACATTACAAACAGGAGAATATACGAGGATCTTCAAATAGAAACAGTGGAGGAAGCCATTATGAAATATAGTAGCAGATACCAAAATAGGCTAGAAAAACATCCAAATGATTTAACTATCAATATTCTTGATAATAGCTTAACAACGAACCGACTGAAGCGATGTAATTTACTGGATCTTCCAATAAGATTTAAGTAGCAATTAAGGGAAAACCGCCAGTGGGCGCTATCCAATATTAAATTGTCATTTGTTATAAAATAGATTATAAATAAAAACAGACGTTATACAAAAAAAAAAGATCAGTTTTCTGTATATAGAGCAGCGTTTTACAACATATAAGTAATAATTACTATTAAAGTAAGGAACTGGTCTTAATAATTGAGTCGATCTGTAAACAAATATGTTCCAAGTCTTGTTTAAATAAAATAATTTAGAGAGCAGAAAGACTTCGATTTTTAGTATTTTATAAAATGTTGCAATAATTATTGTTATTTCCATTTATTTTACTTTATGTTAGTTTCATATTCTTTACTTTACATATAGAGAATTTTACTTAAAACAGTTAATAGTAAGAACATTTAGTTTTTCATTAATTATTAGTATTAATTTTCTATTCAAAATGTTTTGTAAATATGTTTTTTTTCCATACAAGTTTGTTTATTGTTTACTATTGAAATGTTGCTCTAAATACACGTCTATTTCCAATTTTATTAATAAAAATTCAAAGATTGTATAATTCAAAGATTTTATTATAAATATCAATTTGTATAAACAGCTTGTAAGCGATTAAATCTTGGAAATTTGTAACAATTTTTAACTTTATTACATAAATATTTAGATTTAAATAATCTTTGTTTTTGAAAAATTATTGAACTAGCTCACAATTCCGGGAGAATTAATCTTCTCTCTCGCTTTCTCTCACCCAAAAACCCCATCTTTCTCCATCGCTTTCCTATCTATACATGCAGCGAAACGTGCGAGAGCTCCTTCTGTCCCATATTTTTTTCTCTCTCCTCTCTTCGAAGCATCGTCGTCCCTTGGCTTCTCTTATATGTTCTCCTTCCTTTTTTCTTCGTCCTCTCCTCTCGTGGGTTAGCTTTAGAGAGGACATATTTACGACTGCCGTCCGAGCCTAACTTAATTTATATCGGACACTTCGGCCAACACTCGGAGGTCATCATTCAAGACGACCTTACATGGATGGGATTACGCAAACGCGCAAACGAAACTCAATCATTTTTTTCCCTTCGGATGGGAAAGTCGCCCGTACCCAATACCCGAAGATCCCCGTGCTTCCATCGCAATGGAACAGGTGGCCTTAATCATTTTGGCATTTTTAAGACCCTGTTCTCGACTTGTCGTATTGGTATTTAAGTCGAATCGAATCGTAAAAGAAATCCAAACCCGATCTCGATCCCGAGATTAGATTGCGCCTTTTACAATGGCTCTTCGAATGTTCCGAACGTGCGAGAAGGAGAACGTCTCAGATTTATTCGCGTTTTACTTATACATTTTTTTTTCTTTCCTTTACACGGGGTTTAATTGGGTTGGCGCGCAGGGTGGATGATACAGTTTATGGTGTTGACTGAGCGTGGGCGTCTTTTATGTCTATCTCCTCACTCTTCATTTCATTTTATCCACTTCTTCTCATTCTGTTGTTGCAGCTTCTGGTGAACGGCAATGGTTGAAACAACCCACACCTCGCCACCCTCGTGTCAAATTTAACAATGGCCCCGACGGTTTCCATAAATCCTGCAGACCCGATATTCCGGGCCGACCAAAACACCCAATCGAATTTCAATTTAATACCCGATCGAGCGATAACTCTTGCCACACCGCATTGTTATGAAAATGGAATTTGTTCGAATGAGGAAAGCCGAAACTCCATTCTTCCAGAAGCACTTACTCTGTCTGCTTCTCCACATTTATTTTATTTTTAAACCCACTACCAAATCCAATGGTCACGCCTCAACTACATTTCATTGTTAATCACGTATGAAACTAGTAAATCATAACTATAATCAATACACAACATTAGTATCTAATATCGAAAAAATAACGTTTAACTATATGATATTGCATGTATTACAAATGTGATTTCATTTATTTCTTCACTTCAATGCAATCAATATCTTATAATTAATGAACTTATAAACTTCAAGATATTTTATTACTTCTAACATTTCTTTTAATATGTAGACATATTCTGAATAGATTAATTTTATATAATTCAAATTAATATATAATAACTGCTAACATTAAGATATATTCGAACCACAAAACGCTCATTTTAACATAGACAAATTGAATGCCAAAACTTTCATTTTTTAAAACTCTTTCCATATATTTGGTATGAGTCTTATGGTCCGTAAAGTACTGCAGTTATACAAAATTTATTATCTACTAAACAATTTAAAAGAAAGAAATAATTTCGTACTAAAAACGTATAAATAATCATAACAATAATTATTGCAAATTTTAAATTATTTTATTTTATAAATCTAATTTTCACTTAATTAGTTTTGACATTCATTCGTATAAAATTATTTTGTTTACTATATTTTATAAGGAAAACCTAATATTTAATGAAAATGGAAAGTAGGAAATACAATAAAATAACAGTTTTCTTAAACTTAGATTCAAATTGCAAAAACTTCATTTGCATTAATTATTTTTTTACGTACAATAATAATAGATATGCTAATTGAATATTCTTAATTTTTATCAAAATAAGTAAAATATATCATTTTAATTACTTATTTTTTTATAATTATAACTATTATTAATAGAATAAACAAAAAGATAATATTTTTACTACAATATGTTGCACGTAATTTATTAGTCTATTAAATAAATAATAAAGGATTGAGTTGATCAAAGGTGTTGTATTGATCAACTATTATAATTATAAGTTTTTCTTTAGTAAATGTTGAATATTTTCTAGTATCACATACGAAACTACACTAAGAGAAGTAATAAAATGTATTATATAATATCTTATTTTCAATTGAATGTTCTAACAAATGACAAATTATTAAATTTGGTAATATATTTAATAATATTTATATAACATTTCTATTACCTAAAGTAAGAATCTGATAAGTTTATGAAATTGGATAGATCTTTTTTCATGTGAGTTATTAAATAAAAAGTGTTTCATAAATTTATATTTTTATAGATTTTTTGTATGAAACGAGCTTTAGATAAAATTTTCCCACGAAAAGTTAATTTACCGAACTTTATGTGGGCCGAACAGCATATTACATGATGCCTCCCAATATGATATAATGTGAACGTTGTTGTTTGCTTGAGAAAATTGAATTAGAGCGAGAGGATGGAAAGAAACAGCGAAAGAGAAGCGAACGAAAAAATAAAAGGCGATAGAATAATGCTGTAACATTAAGGTTTTGGGTCAGCGAGTTGTAAGTGCTTGTAAATTGGGGTGACCGGGAGGAGAGGCGAAATGGATAAAAATAGCCGTGGGCAGCAGAAGGAGGAGGACGAAGAGGATGAGGTTTGATTAGAGAACCGGCGGCCTGGGGATTTATGGTGAAGGCCTTAAAGTCATCCCAAGTTTTCCGGCAGAGCGGACAGAGCTTTAATTGCATCACACACATACACAGAAAAGAAGGGTCGGAGGACGGGAGATGAAGCGAAGGAAAATAAAGCAGAAGGAAATAAGGGGAATAAAGTTCGCCTCTCCTCGAGCAGGAATCTTCTCCTTCGGACAGAGGAGGTTGTCAGGCCTTGTCCGAATCGTTTCGGAACGAAGTGAAATGTTGCATTAGCATATCCTCCGGAGCAAAAGAAATGTAAACCTTTGCTTGGTGGCTTCTCCAGGTGTATCAGATTTGGAAGGTATAAGGCATACACAAAGAATATATCCATAATTTAGATGTTGAGGCACGTCGGACAGATAGCACTGGACACCATCCTCCACCATCCTAATTACCATTGTAGCTCACGGTTTTTTTATCTTTCTTCCTCAGCTTTAATGATTTAATTACAGCTTGTCCGACTCGCATCAAAACATCAGAAATAAAGTACGCACATGAGTTTAATGCGTCTTGTTAAGCGACAGGAGAGCTTCTTTATTGATGCCACCCCAATAAAAACTGTTTAACTCTCAAAAAAAGAAGGACTAATCAAAGGCCCGGACGATCGTTAAAATGCCGGACCGTTAAGCAGTAATAATAAAGTACGGAAAGGAAACGTCTATGAAGATATTGAATACTTTCGATCGTAAACGCATTGATTACATTCCACGTGGTTGGGCTTTATTAAAAACGTTGCTTCTTCCCTCCCCGGACGTAACGCGACTGAAAGAAATCTGCTTAAGAATTTGAATTGAAATGCGATATGCGCGCAAGATCAAACGCGAGATAACGTCAATTTGGAGATGCCTTTGATGTTATCGCGTTTCAAATGGATGAGAAGGAATACTCATCACGCAAAAGCTTTTCTTTCAGAATTGTTGTACTAATACTATTGCCTTCTCTTTTTTTCCTTTTCTCTTGCGAGAATTATCCTCGCTTTTGCATTTCGTTTATCAACTCCGACGTCATTTGTCACAGGTGCAAGGATAAACGCTTTTCATTAAGACTAATGACGTTCGCTTTTGGCAACCGAAACTCCGGCGTCTTTCCAACCTCTTTGCACGTATCTAACTCCGCACACTAATTCTAATTCACTCAATTATGCGCCAGTAAGCGTTCACGAAATTGTCATCTAACCGACTCCGGGCGGGAAATTTAATTGAACAAATAGTAAATCAGCCTTTGGATGCGTTACGTAACGTATCTTCTGTTCCGCGTCGCACTTAACCGCTTTCCTCTTTCCCTCTGCGTGGAAAAAACCGCAGCTAAGAGGGGACATCTGAGATCTATAAAGTTCTGGAAAGTTTTTCACGTGAAACCTCTCAGTTGCAAGCAACTTACTAATTTACCAAGTTATATTGAAACTTGGATACGATATTTTGGAAAACACTACGAACTATCTACAAAAAAAAAAAAAAAACTTCACGTCATATCAATCAAGTAACTTTACTAAAACAATAATTATTCTAATAGTCTTTAGTTCCGTCATATTTCAGTAGAAAGATTATAAAAATATTCAGGAAAATTAATTTTCAATATGTAACATCAATTTGCAATCGATGACTTTAAAACCATACAAAAATCAACTTCAAAAAGAGACTTAATTTAATCTTCAATATCTGTTATTATAGTTTGTAGCCTTGTTATAATATAGCAGTTAGAAAATTAATAACTCAAAAACAATAATTAAATTAAAGAATAGAAAGGTGAAGATAATTAATAAAGCATAACTAAAAACTGGTGTGCATAAATATTATAACTACTATCTATCAATGAAAGGAAGAGAGAAGACGAAAAGATTTTAGAAAATTCATTTTTTATTTACAGAAATATCTAATATACTGAAAATATTCAAGATTGTTTAAAATCAGGTCTTTAAAAATGTATTACATATATTAGATTTGACGGTGAAACTACAAAACTTGTATACACGTTCCACTAAACTTGGCCGCAAAGCGAAAGGCCGTATAAGGAATCAATAATTGCGCTTGCGCAAGATTGGCAACATGTACGAAACATTTTAGGCCGTAAATCGAAAACGTGCCTTAATTAAAGAGGGCCGTTATATCGAAATGCCGTATAAAGATCGGCCGTATAGCGAGGTATGGGTGTATTTGTATCTATAACACATAATTTTATTACATTAACGTAGAAATAAAATGAAAAAGATTCATGAAATTTGTTATTATATATGCAGTAATACCTTGTGCAGTGCGGATATAAAAGACTTTATAAAATAGGACTAATCGAAGAGAAGAAAAATAAACTTCATTAAAAAAGACTCGAATGAGTAAAGTATAAAACTCTTATATTTGTGTTTATAGTCTAAACTCTAGAGTATTTTTATATAACAGTATTAAGAAAATTGAAAAGATTCAAGAAAATTGGCTTTCTTTATACAACACCTTGCATTCGGGTATCTCAGAACTATTTGAAATCGGACTAACCGAGGACTGGATAAACTTCATATAAAGAGATTTGATATTGAACCAGAAAAACTCTTATGCTTATAGTATATATAGTATACATATATAGTATATATAGTATAATTATATAGTTTATATAAAGTAAATATAGTATGTTACATTTATGTCATTAAAAAGAGAATTAAAATAAGCTTAATCAAAACAAAAACTTGACTGAGTATTTTATTTATATTCTGTAGTTTTCCAATATATTACAGTTGAAAGAAAATCAAAAAGTTTCAGGAAAATTGATTAACTTTCAACAACAATACTATTTGAAACCAGACTAATATGTAAAATGTAAAACGTCTCGACTCTAAAAGGGACAACAAAAAAATGGCTATCGACCAAGGCCTTTACTGCCCACAAACTATCCATTAATTCACATGAAAAAGTATACAAACAAGAATATTCCATTTTTTCTTTTAATATTATTGTATTATTATGTAATGTAATTTATATATTTATGTAAAAACTAACTTTTATTAATACGGAAGATCCATAAAATATAATTAGTAGATCGAAGTATCCCATAAACCAAATTGACGTCGAAAGAAACGAAGAATAATTGTATTAAATTATTATCCATCCAATTAAACGGTAGATAGAAATGCACTTTGTTGCGGACGATTTATATCGCATTGTCGTAAATGAAAAGAAAATGCGAAGGCGTAATGAAGGAAAGTGGAAATACCGATGCGGCAGCATTGATTTGAAGTATTCAAGAGTATGATTGAATCGGCTCGCAGAAGACCCGACGCACTAAATCACTTCGTAAATAGAATGGAAAGTGTTTAACTGAAAGCCACCGATAATTCACCGTTTGTTGGCTGCATTGTGGACCTTTCGAGGGAGAAATACTGGATGGGAGCGTTAATAAACCGGAATGAATGATAATAGTTAATACAAAAAAAAAAACGTAAAAATAAAGAGGAGAACATGGACAAGTTTTCTCCTACTACTTATTTATTTTTTTCATCGTCCATCCTTTAACGCAAACCAAGCTCAATTTTGTATTCCTTGCTGTAAGTTATGTGAGCGTTTCCTTTTGTGTTTGCTCTGCGTTAGTTTGAGTGTACGTATTTATGTGTGTGTATGCGCTCGGGGGTAATAACGTTTAGGGCCCCTCGTGGCTTTAATATCGTTAGAATTTATACCATAATTCCTGCCAGCTGTTTATTGTTTGTATGCAATAATCGTAAAAAGGTAAACAAAACCAAGGAATTCCTCGGAAGTGAATAATTCGTCTGGCTCTCTCCATTATTAAGCTTTTCCCTGGTTTTACTGGACGTTTAATTAATAGCAACACACTTGACTATTTGTTGCTGAGGGCTTCGATCGATCGATCGGATAACAAGGAAATAAATAGGTACCAGTTTTAAATTAGGGCCATTTGTGTACGTGTTTCAATCGAGTCAATTAAGAGAGAGAGGGGGCGAAAATTCATGTAGCTTTTTTTCTGTTCATTCATTTACTTTTTGTCCATGATACATTGCAGCCGGCCCAGAGAATCGATTGCGTAATTATTGGAAACGTGCTCGATTTTTACCCCCCATCGACGTTATTATTGTTATTACCGCTCCGCCTGACGTGTGAATGGCAGACAGTAACTGGGATTTTATGTTAATTTGTTTAACAGACACGCGCGTGCCCATACAAAACGCGACGGCTGTCCGTTAAAGTCCGATTTTGCGCATGCAATGAAAATTTAACGCAGCCAAAAAAAAAATATAAATAAAGAGGGAAGAAAGAAAAGAAGAAAAAAAAGAGAATATTTTCTATAAAAGAGAGAAGCAGGAACAGAGGAAAAATGTACGTGTCCTATATACGTGCATACGCAAGTTACAAAGGGCCAGAAGAGTAAAGAGGAAAAAGGGCTTTTCAATTTCACGGCACGATCTTGCACGATGCAATAAAAAGGAGAAGGATGGAAAAAAATAAATAAAACGAGAGAGAAAGAGAGAGTCTGGTATACAGTATAGATGGATGTATATGGAGCGGACGGAGGAGGGCCTGAAGGACGACGTCCGAGGAGTCCTTTACGTCCAGAACCTTGCGATCCTTGTTAAAGTTTTCCGCATCCGTTAACTCCACTTTCGTGCCGGACCATCGAACACTTCAAACCTCTCGACCGTCCGAACTTTTTCGGTGTAAACGCGTTTTTCACTGCCCGCACAACAACCAAAAAAAAATAGAAAGCATTATTGTATATATCAAATCGCGAAGGAAGTGAAGGAAGGGCTCCGCAGACAACGCGCGCACAAAAAATGGTGTATAATGGTGAGCGCCCTTAAACAAATTTGGATCTCGCCATTATACGGCTTTCCAGCGTCAGGTATATCTTATTTGCATTGAGATGCATTCAGTGAACGTAATTAACGTTAAATCTCGAGTATAATGCGCACAGGTTTATTATAATTCTCGTCAAAACCGAGATTTTTTTTTAAAATATTGATTAAACTTAATTCTTTAGATACACAACTGTGTTCATAAATATATAAAATAAGTATCAATTTTGCAATTTGATGCGTATTATACACGAACACGAAACATTTTTATTTGAATTTATACTTAGTAGAAAATGTTACATATTTATGATTCTATGTTTATTAAAGGCGAAATAACTGTAATCAATAACAGTTGCTTTATTTTAATTTGTTTCATTAATATTATAGTAGATTGTTATTAGTAATACTTTCAAAATAGTATAAATTATTTGAAAATCTTCTAAGTTGATTTACAAAACTTTTTCAAATAATAATAATGAAAAGAAATCAATATCTCCTTGTAATAGTTGTATTTTTAAAAAAAATTTTTTTCATTATATAAATATTTTTTGTTTTTGTCTCTTATCACTTCTTATGACAATGTGTCAGAAATAATTTTGATGATTCTAATTAAAAATAACAAAATCAAATAAGTTTTACCATTAAACTAAAATTTCGTGGGCTCTTTACAAGAATATCATACATTTCTATATATTTTTGATTATAAAATGTTGAAAATTTATTATTCTATTTCAAATTTTCAAACTCCAATATTGATAAATCATGCTCATTACACACGAATTTAACTCCAATATCTAAATCAGTTATAATAAGGAAATGAGTGTCCATGATTCTGATTGAAATTTCGATATTAGTAATTAGTACTAGTAATAAACTAAATTTTAATTAGCATTATACAGGAATAATGTAAATTTGTTTAATACATTTTTTCAAGATAATTTGTATATACAGTGGTACCTTGATATACGAATTTAATTCGTTCCGTAACCTTGCTCGTATGTCAAATTGCTCGTATCTCAAAGCAATTAGTCTGAGGTGGAAAACTGTTGGTGTCGTGTGCAGCGGTGTAGTGTGCGACTCCTCGTATCTCAAGACACTCGTATATTAGGACACTCGTATATTAGGGCACTCGTATATCAAGGTACCACTGTATTTATTTAAACTTAATTAGCTACAAATTGGATATTTCTTAGTCCAATCTTGAATTAACAATGTTGAGAACTATTACCAAATATTTTGTAGTGACTGAAGTAAAATGACGTCTACGAATAATATTTATATTTACATACATAGCCATAGGTTAACACCTCTCAATTTACGCCGATTCACAATAACACCGCTCCCCAATTCGCAGTATAATTCTCCGAATCTCCCTATGGACTCTTCATTTATTTAAACATCTTTAATGGTCCAGGTTGGGCCATTGACCCAGGTCTTTCTGCTTCTATTTATAGGTTCATTTTATGCCGATTCGATTTGCTCAGACTGTTAGAACAGAACTGCGGCTTAAACTGAGGGCTACCTATATTTATTTAAATACATTTTCAGTAGAAATTATTAAATATTTATGATTCTATTTGTAAAATATCGATATGAAAATTTGAATTTTATTTTTCTCAATTAGGAATTGGCAATAAGTCTTCACATTAAAGTGAATTTTGGTATACGAATAAGATACATTTATAATTCTATTTGACAATTTAATTTTAAAAGTTGCCTTGATTTTGTAATAACATGAAGTTCAAAAATTCAAAAATTTGAATCAATTAAAAAGGTTTATTTTTTTGTCTAAAATAAGTAGTCGGTTTAACATTATACGGTAACTATGGAACTAGCAAATGTTTTGTATAAATCACAACTTAATTAGAGATGGATACAAATAAAAGGCTACACAGAATAACACGTTTTATTTTGTATTTTCATTTCACTGTTGTTATTGTTGTTGTTTTTAAATAAATAACGAAAAGCAAATATTAATAAATGGGTTAAAATAATATTTAGATTTGAAAAAACAAAATATGAAGAACTAATGAAAAACATACCTTTTTACTAGTTTATGTTTCAATAGGTTCAATTTTGTTTAAAACATTTTTTAAAAATGTAATTTTGTTTATAATTTGTCTTCACTAGTTATTAGTCTACAAATACCAATAAAAAATCTGTTGATTTATACATTTTGATACTAATTGTAATACAGTGGTACAGGTGGTAGAGTGGTACCTCGATATACGAGTGTTTTGAGATACGAGCCGCCGAGCGAGCGATATTTTGCTTTGAGATGAGAGCAAGATTTGAGATACGAGGAATCGCACATTACACCGCTGCATACGATACCAACAGTTTCTTCTACCTCAGACTAGACCTCAGTCTGTGTGCTTGTTTTGCTTTGAGATACGAGCAATTTAACATACGAGTAAGGTTACGGAATGAATTAATCTTGTATATCGAGGTACCACTGTATTGAGTTATTGAAAGAAATAGGTACAATATGTTATATGAAAATAATCGACTATAGTACAAATTTTCTGTTATTCTCCAATTATAGGACTAACTCGAAAGGTAAGAGTTGATTATCTGTTTATAAACATCGATTTCTATTATAGAAAAAAATTACAATGAAAGTGTTGCACATATTTATATGAAAATACTTTAGTACAATATTACATTTGTGTTAAACTAACTATTTTTTTAATTGGTATATAAAGTCTCAAAGCTTCTATATTAAGATGAATCTCACATAGAAGAATCATACACTTGGGTAAATGTGATATGTTATATAAAGTTAACTTGATCATATTTCCATAAAGATTGATTTGTATTACGTCTTATTTATACATCTTTTCGGCGCTATTTTTTCTTCCAACTCCTGAATATAGACTTAAAAAAACATGTTAATGCCTTTTATTCTAATTTGATTGAAAAATACTTTTAATGTCACATACAAATCAAGAATATTAATTCAAATCGTAATAATTATAAAAACTACAAAAGAAAACTATCGATACAAATGGCTATAGACTTTCTGCGCAGAAAATATTAAAATTAGAAGAATAACTGATCACTAATCATTTTATCAATTTGATTGTCTTCAGATTTGAGTTTACCACGTCTGTGTATGTAGTACAATATAATACATATGAAAGTAAGTTTGCCTAGTGGATTTTGATTCGAATCGAAACTTCTTAATGGCATTCGCAAACATACACCGCGTTCTGGAATACCGTTACGTGTCCAGAATCTGGTAAGAAGGGAAACGAGCCCGAACACGTTGAAATTTGTATTAAAAGTTTCCACTGGTATTTCCTTTCACGATCGAGAAAATTGATTGTAAGCCTCTCGAAAACCGTCCGGGCAGTTTTATATCGTGTAAGAGCTGAAATAGTTTTCAATTAATCACCGGAGGTTAATTGGAGTTTTCTGATGGTATTGCTGTTGTTGCTGCAGCAGCAACCATTGATAAGAGCAGGTGAACGTTCGCATCGGAGCCAACGGACCGAAGAAACCAATTTGTCACTGAACATTTTAATCTTTCACACACGGAAAGAGCGGCAATAAGACAGAAATATTTCGAACGTTATCAATGCTACTTATTTTTTCATAATAATAATAATAAAAGTTATATAAACGTTTCGAGTTTCGGCCAATTAGGAAGAAATCCATTAAGACGGGCGCCCGGCTTTCACGCCGCTAATTAAAATATTTCACACGTCGTGGTTTATATTTATACTTGATAATTTTGTTTTTGATGTCTTCATCCGCGTGATTCATTTCCGAGTGTCTCTAATCCTGGCAAGAATTCAACGCATCAACAGCCGCATTAATTTCCAATAAATAAGACGACTCAATCGGTTTCTTACAGAAATAAAAGGCGTCTGACGTTAATGGCCATTTAGATTTTGGCTCAGAAATCCCATTAGATTTGGATTATCCTGATGTTATTCATCAGTTCTTGTTCTTTCTTTCCGGACGCACTGCTCTCTATTAACAATATGTCAGCCCGTTACAATTTAGAAACTGGATAGTTTCGTCACAGCTTCACTTTACGGGTCTTTTGCAACGGTTTTCGATGGTGATGCTATCACTCATAGTACTAACCTTAATTCCGGTATTTATATACATAGATTACTGCATTCGTATTCAGCGAAAAGAGATCAAAACTCTTGAAATCTTTTTTCGGTTTCAAATTTACCGTTATATAGGATTTCTAATTTAATACTTAAACTATTGTAAATACCTTATATAATATGAAAATTTACATATTATAATTATGTATACGACAAATTATTTGTTTATTTATTAAATATTTTTACTAAATTTTTGATATTTCTTTCAATGTATTTTGAAAACATAACACTACGCACATTGTTTACCCACCTTTATATAAATCTGATATGCAATACTGATGTTGTTTAACTTAGGTAAACTGCTATGTGTGAAAACAAAAAAGGTTTAAACTGTCATTAAAAATGCTTTATATGTTCTACTTATAACAAAATAAAGGGAAATGTGTACCTATATATAAATCTAACAGTAAATTCAGATTTTGTTCTACTTTGATAAAATATCAAATATAAAAAAATCGACTGACACTATTTATTTCTAATGCCAATGTCAAAAGTCATTAAATCTACCCTATATAATAAAAATACATAGTGTGTATAAACCTTTACATAAGACATATACCAAATACAGATTAGAGTAGAGATTCTCAAACTTTTCCTGCAAAGGAAATCCTGAAATTTTCGAAGAACACCTTGTTTTTTTTTCTAAGATTAGCCTTTTACTAATATTAAAAAAAAACTTTATTTATATCCTTGCCAGATTTTCAAGAAATACCTATTTACTTTTGACATAGTTTTGGAAATCTTGGATTAGAGCAACATCTTTGGTAAGCTGTCAAAAATTAAAACTTTAAAAACTTTATTTACTTTTTAAAACTTTATTAATCAGATAAACATATAAAAAGTAATTTTCTATTAATTTTAGTGTTATTCAAACATAAATGTATTTCCATATTTAAGAAAAATTGTATAATGCGTTATGTAAATTCGTTAATCAATATACACGTTGCATTAAACTTTTAAAATTCCAGACACAAAAATTGCATAGACTGTACCCACCTGTATATAAATGCGACAACTAATTAACGTAAGTCACATTGTTCAATACACCCATACCTCGCTATACGGCTGCTCTTTATACGACATTCCGCTTCAATTAAGGCACGTTTTCGATTTACGGCCTAAAATGTTTCGCTATAACGGCAAAAGAAACTTTTTTTGGATGTCGATATATCAACATGTTGCCAATCTTGCGCACGTATCTAGGCCGTAAAGCGAGGTATGGGTGTAATTTGCAATTTATTCTAGTTTGATTGAAACATTGCATTCACTATTATATTCAATGCTCGATTAAAGCCCAGTATGTACGTAGCTCCAATTTATAAAAAAAACATAAAAAAGTGCCATTACTGATAGTTCTAAAGGCATATCAAAAAAAGCATTTCAAAGTCTCATGCATAACAAAAATGTTCAAATGTGTACCCAGTATTATATAAATCGGACGCCCAATTAACACTTGATAAACACGTTGCTAAACCTTCGTAGGTTGTCAAACATTAAACAAAGCGACTTATGGAATTCGTTCCAATTAATGCCGTCGACAAAAAATAAAAACAACTCACCGTTCAATATAAATATTCGACGCTCTTTTACACCTGAACCGATGGCACGCATATGTGCACGTAATTCAATAACGCGTTTGATGGACGCTTTGTGTAAAACTATCCTGTAACCCCCTCATGGATTGTTGCTTTTAGCGTTTTGATCCCTCCGCTGCTGCGTAACGCGCAAAAAAAAAGCAGAGAGAAGGAAGCGAGGGCGTTGTTGTAAAACATTCACTTTAAAGAGAGAATTTATAATGGTGCCATTGTGATTTTTATTATTTTTCGTTCCCATCCACGAGTGGAGGGCCCTCTGCGTTGGGGTTGATGTTGCCAGATGAAATTCGAAGAGCATTTCGTGCGAGTGCGATGTTTGCGTGCATTCGAGTGAGATGAAGAGAAGCGAGACACTCGAAACATGATATCATCCATCGGAAAGTGTCGTTAAGTATTATGGTAATGCCATGTATGCCTGTGTGTGTATGTGTGTGTCGGACAAGAAGTGCATTGTCCTCCTACCACTCTTCGAGGGGTCCTTAAGAGATTTTCATTTCTTTTACTTTTCATTTCTGGTCTAACTAGCGCAAGGGCGGAAAAAATAATATTGGTTAACGAGCGCGCATTAAACCCATTTAGCATGCAGCTGACAATGAGGGCTCAGAGTGCAGATTTCGAGGGCTTTGTTTGCGGAAAAATACTCCCCAAACAATACGCCTCCCTCGGTCCGCTCCCCTCTGCCCCACATCATATATCCGTTCTCCCTTATTTCCATCTCTCTCTCTCATCTCATCTTGTATTAATTAAGAACTCGTTCACTAATTAATACATTTTCGCCGCAACCCCCGAGGCCTTAATTAAAATCAAAGAAATCCATAAATAAATACAAGACAATATAAGAATTGTGTTCCATAACGATTGCAAAGTCATTTTCAAAGCAACAATGGTAATGCTTTTCATGCCATTGGGATTATTGTCCAGTAAATCTATATAACATTATATACATAAATGCAGTATTCTACAATTACCAATAATTAATTAGATTTTCTGTCCCATATTCTTTATTTATTGGTGTTTTCAAACTCGACTATAGTAAATCTGGACTTTAAGCCTTTTATTCATATTCTATGGCTATTGCTATTTTCAAACAGAACTATAGTAAATCCGCATTAATAGAGGACGAAGGTAAAAGTTAAATTCAATCTCTACTTGTTGAAACTCCAGAAGTATTTAAATAATACTATTATTATTCAGTATATACTTAATAACTTTTCATTAACTTACCTTAAACCTAAAACCTATATCGAATTATTACCAAAGACAAGTACTGTACTACTTTGATATACGAGTGCCCTAATATACGTGTGTTTTGTGATACGAGCCGCCGAGCGAGCGATATTTTGCTTTGAGATGAGAGCAAGATTTGAGATACGAGGAATCGCACACTACAACGCTACACACAACACCAACAGTTTCTCCCATCTCAGACTAGACCTCAGTCTGTGTTCTTGTTTCACTAGTTTTCGAAGCATTTTTGATAAGTTGGGTTCGCGTTTTTGGCTTTTTGTACATTTACAAAACATCGCTTTGAGATACGAGCAAGGTTACGGAACACACGACACCCCCAGTATCTCCCACCTCAGACTGGACCTTTGAGATACGAGCAATTTGATATACGAGCAAGGTTATTGAACGAATTAAACTCGTATGTCAAGGTACCACTGTACTGAATTGAGATTAAGTTGCAGAAGTACTGTAACAAGTACTTACATTATACCATTATTGATCATGATTGAATGATATATTATGTAATGATTATTTTCCTCGGTGTTTTCTCTATACTATTTTCGGTGGTTAAACGAGAAACGGCTGTCTCTGATGCGAGAGTTGCGCGGCGATCGACGGCCGTGATTTGTGTGATTACATAATGGAGCGTTATGCGTGTTAATTTATGGCGCATCTGCCGCTGTTAGTTATTCAAAAGTTGATTATTATTTTAATAATGGGCGTGTTTTGTTGTAAATCGGAATGCTGAAGCGGGCATGTACACCCGAAATATACAACTGGTGTCTGGAATTGGGCCAGAGTCTGGGGAACTGGTAGAAAGATGCACGACCCAACGGCAAGAGCTGCTGCTGCTGCAGCAGCAGCAAACGAGAATAAAAGAACGAGAGGAAAAAACAAATATTTAAGGTGTCGGTCGGTTTTCAGCGCGACCATCCATTACAATTAAACTTAATTACATAGGTGGTAGCTTATCAGATCTATAGGCCACGTTTTAATAGCAGCTTCTGACCACCTGCACGACATTGAGGACGATTTCTGGAGCGGACATTGCACGAATGCAGATGATGCACATCACCAGTATCACAAATACCACCACATAAACTATAAATATTAATCGTAAAACTTTACATTTTATTAAAAATAACCAAATTGGAGGAGACCGGGGTTGGTTGTCACAAGTATTAAACTAACATAGTATCTTCCTATAAAAATATTGATATACCATTGGAAACGTTAATTTACGGCGTTTTTTAATTACCTACACACCCTTTATAATATATATTATAAATTCCTGAAAATAGATATTAATATATTTTGATCAAATTTGTTATAAAAATTTGTAAGATATGATTTATAATGTTATATTTACACAATTTTAATATTAGAGTTTTAATATTTTGCTCCTACCGTCATTATCTATTTTCATTGACAACTTGTCATAGGACGAAATGGAATACAAATATAGAACACATTAGTGTCATAAGTTGTAAATTTAGACTATATTGTAGGTTCAATGCACCTATGTCCACAGTAATTTGTCAAATATTTGACAACTTTCACCATCAACATTACAAAAACAACCCACTTCATGACATCTATTTTTCCGATTATATTTACCACAATTATTAACTAAGACTTTCTTTTATTTGACTTGCGTTTTAAGTATACTTACATAGTACTATTATCATATTGTATTCATTATTCTACTCATTACAGCATTTAGTATGCACCAAATTTAAGCTTAATTGAAATTTTATACTATTACCAAATGTTAGCACTTAGTCCTCGTTGACATATAAGTAATAACTTGTATTTAGACAATAATATTATAATCTTGTATTCAAAATTCCAAATATGACAAAAAAGAAACATGTAATGTGAACTAAGCAAATACTTAAACATAATATCTAATTATCTCCATATAGACAACTTGGTTTTATATGACATGCATAAGTACATTAATCATTATTATTAATACTAATTTAGTATGTACTTAGTCTTATTTGTGTTGCATAAGTACATTAACAGGTACTAATACTATTCTCAACTGTGTACTGTAATTTAATGTGTATTTAACATATTACCAATATCTAATTACTACTTTAGGTAATTGCATAGTGTACTTTGACTTTCATAATAATATTAAGAAGTATGTAGATATATTAATATTCTCATTAATTGTGTTCTAGTTTAGTATGTACCTATCTTAAAGCTAATCCCTATATCAAAAGACTACTAACTTCAGTCTTGTTTAACTTATATAAGTTCATTAACAAGTATTCGTTCAATTAGTACAAATCTAGTGAGGACTAATTTTGAATTTAATCCCAATATCCAATTATTACCATACTTAGGTTAATTACCCATTCTTATTTAACTAGCATAACTATATCAATAAGTACTTACATACTTCTATTATCAAGCAATATGTACTAAGTATTTAGTCCTTGTTGAACTTACATTAGTATATAATCAAGTACTTAAATAATACTATTTACATCAGAATATACTGACTTTTTGAGTGTACATTTTACCTAATACCAATATCGAATTATTACTAAATAACAAGTACTTACGTAATACTATTCTTGAACTGAATTAAGTTTAGTATTGTAAACATGTTAAACCTAATTCCAATAATCAGTAAATAACAGTTTTTTCTTGAATTGTGAACCATTAAGTAATAATGCACAAAGTCATCAAAGTAAATGTACAAATATGCGTTTATTAACCAATTTGACCATCTGCAAGATAACGAAGAAAACTTCAAAGTGGACAAAGTATATCCATGAAATGCAAACCCAATTGACGACTTCCATTTTACCGGTCACAGTTCTACGTTCCACAGAAGATGGGGGAAGTAGTAGCAGTAGTGTTGCCATGTGGATATTACACTGTTTTGTGTCTGTTATACAACTCAATTAGTTTTGGGTAGAAGTCTTCTTTCCTTCTCTTGGGAGAATTACATTATCTCCACGGATCCATTCCCCCCAAGTTTCGGTTTCGGATGGCGGACTTAATGTTTCCATATCATTATTCTCCAGTTTCCTTGCACCAGCAACACGAGCAGATGCAACATCGAAACATGTAGGAATCGCTGTTTCCCGCAGTAATTACAACTCGGCTAAAAAAAGAATAATATGTATTTCTGTTAAATATGTATACATTTTTTCGAAATAATAATAGCAAACAGTAAGAACAGCGACTCCGTTCTGAATATTTATCGTGTGTAACGATTTTTCGGGCGAGATAACGCCGCGAACAATTCCTTCCGTAATTGAATTAATTATTCATAAAGCGAACCTTACGTGAAAAAAGGAAGAGGGAGAACATCTCCAGGAGTAATTACGCCGCAGACGCGGCCGAAATTACGTGTAATTAACTTAACGTAAAACAAATTTCATGCGCTACACCTTCGAGCTAAGTGTGAAAACAGGCATCAAATTATTACGATGCTGTACATTTCTCACAGTCAGAGACTTATTACAATGCCACAGACCTTGTATAATTATTATTTGCAAAAAAAAATAACAGGAAGTTTCATTTGATTTTATTTATATATGTTGAATATTTACACGTGGTATTCATTCGTCATGTGAATTCATTGAAAAATTGTTGCATTCGGTATTCTACTAGTCATTCTTTGTAAATCGACTTAATAATTTTTCATAAACTATACAGAAATAATATTGTTGTATAATTACCAATTAATTGTATTAAAAAATGTATATGTTTACTGCAAAATTTATAATTCAAAATTTCACAAAATCGTTTAAACTAGTAATATTATGCAATATCTATGCATTTTATATAAATTACTTAACATTAGTGTATAAGAATGTAAAAATATGTATGTTGTAATATGTTAACTTTCTACCAATAGTAATAACAGAAAAATGTGAATTTAAACAAAATTTTAATATTATATATTTTGGATTGAAGATTCAAACCTTTGTGTTGGATTTTATGAAAGAGTGTACTTTAATACTATTAAAAGAGATGTTGACTTTGATCGATTTAGGATTTCATAGGGAATTCAAAATGTTTGAAAAATTGAGAACTACTTAGAATGTAAAGTCAACTGGTTTATTAGAATTGTAAGAGACTTTGATCGATGCAAGATTTATTAAGGAATTGTTTGTATGGTGTCCAAAAGATTCAAGTTAAGAAATTGCTCTTTGAAATGAATATTAAGAAAAAGTATTTGTAAGAGTATAGTAATCTGAGTGATTTGGATAATTTAGTTCATTTTTTTGTTCAAATTTAATGTGTATAGGAGTAAATTATAATTACATTACTATAAGGAATTATGTAACTTTTCAAAATGATCAGAATTAAGTTTGATAAACTATAAATTAAACTTTGAATTTAGAAAAATGTAATTAAAATTTAGAAATAGAATAATTTATAGTTAGAAGTAGAAGTTAAAGTTGGAAATACTTAAACAATAAATGTAATGTTGTACATGTAAATAAACGATTTCTAATCCAAGTAATTACTACTTGCGGATAAAGTAAATCCTTATTCACGAGAGCATTCGAGTATTCCGTAGTCCCAGCTAAAGCTCCAGTCAGTTGTACTTTACCAGACGAACGATTCCTGATGCAGGCAAAGAGCGCCCATCCTAAACCTAAACCTAACCCTAACCCTACCATTACCCTTCCATGAATAATCTGAATTGCTTTTCCAACACACAAAAAAGCCGCACACAATTCGTGTCCAGGAGATACGTTCAATCCAAACACGAGTTTGCTTATCTTACGAAAACCACGTTAAAAGTCGTACATCCATGTTGACGTTTATTCATTAGATGCAGCAATTTCATTAATGATCACGAACATATTTACGTTCTGTGTGATGGGTACGAAATGCCCTGGGTTATTCAGCAGAATGCGGCTGAAAAGTGGCGGAGCGACACGTGCGAAAGCGCGTTTTAATCCGAAACCGCCGCCGTCGTAATTATTCAAAGTCCGAAAATGTAATTACTCCTGCTCGGAGCTCGTGACTAACAAAGCGACTGGGTTATTAACGCTCCGCTAAAATATAAACACAAAAACCGCGCCGTATGCATGCATCAGCTGTAATCCATTCCGATATTTTCATCCATTCAATTTCAAGCTACTACAATGCACAGGCATACACACAAACCCCAATCCAGTGCAGATCATAAAATACTATTTATATTCATGTTGCATTTTTTTTGTATTTGGATATTTTTGCATCGTAATAAGCTTTTATTTCATAGACAAGTCCGTATTATCCATTTGTTTATATTTGGTATAGGGCTCATGTTGTTTTTGGATCAATAAGATTTTTAGTTTTTGAGTCTTCGTCCACAAAATTTGAAGTCCCGGTTTCAAACCCTGGTACTTCCAAATATTTGCAGCCATCAAAATGAATTAGTTGTCAATGGGCAACGGTTCCGAACAAGATTTGGATAGATTGCAAATATCGTTGTAAAAAGACAAAAAAAAGTAAGATTTTTAGACTACACTGAACCAAGAAATAGATGTAGTAGAATTTACCCTTTCGGTCATATTTTTTTACATTTTTTGTTGTAAATCTCCTCCATCTAATCTCATTACCTTTCAAAATCACATTACCAATCTCTTGAGCCCTTGGTATTAGTTAATAAGATGACATATGGGGAAATCGAATCTTATTATCAAGTACTAATTTTTTTTTAATGGGACCCTCACATTTTCATATGTCTCTAACGCACTGACTAATGAATAATACTGTCGTGTATTGTTTTATATGTACACCTATAGAAAAGTTATAATTATATTAGTTAATATAAGTGAATATTTTTTGGGTATAATTTGGAATTCGATATAGATATAAATAGGTGGTGTTGACCATAGTTACTTGACTTGGAAATTGAATAATTTATGAAACAAAGTCATTACAAACAACTAAAAGTTTAAATACATATTTTAATTCGTTATTGTTTTCTTGGGTACCAAAGTTTTTACTGCGTCTAATGGATAACACTGCCAGGTATTGTCAATAAATTGTTATAAAGGGACAACAACTAGCCAAATGGTTAAAAGTCCTTGCATTACAAAATCCGATGCGAAAGGTGCTGGTTCAAATCTCAACATACCGATAAGGTATGGATCGAAATGTATCATAAAAAAGTTATAATTGTATTCTATAATTTAATGTAAATACTTTGAATTAGTTTAAAAAAAAAGTGTTGACCGTACTTGATTCATTAAATTCTCTTTTAATCATATGCTTTTTTTGTAGATGATGTAAATAAAATGAAGAAATATGGGAATGTTAATGAATTGAGAATTTTCTCACAGGTATACGATTATTATGATGTAAAAGGTAAATTGTAATTACGTTTGGAATGATTCTTACGAATCGGAATTTAGAAATTATACGATTCGACCGACATAATGAACACTCGAGCGATCGGAGTCAACAATGAAATCGGAATTATATTTTCCGATTCGTAATATGATGTTTTCTAGCTGTTCCCGTCTCCTTTTGTTCCCGTGTCCTCGAGGACCCCGAAATGAAATTCCACAGTGTGACGTCCGACTGCAGAGAATGAGGTCTCCTACTCCCCACCGACCGTGCTTAGAGACGATGATAATTTGGTGGAGGCGAGGAGCCTTCACGGTTAAATCGGATTTGCTCCAACCTCACCGAACTACAGAGAAGAATAAGTACGAGATTCGGTGGATTGTTGTTGTTGTTGTTGTTGTTGTAGACGAAGACTGGAAGTTTCTAGCACTCGAGCCACGAAAATAATTAATCGAATCGGTAGCCCTGGCGCCACCCACAGCGATAATCATCATCATCATCATCATGAGCCGAAGGGGCAATCAATCAAAGACCACTGACTGTTTGTTCAAGCCTGCATCTTGGATTCGCGTTGCTTACCATTGAGAGGGTGCGGCCCGAAAAAAGGAGCAAACAGAAACGGAGGGAATGCGAGAGTGTTGTCCGTTTAGGTGTTGGTCAGATCTTGGATAAGGACCAGACGGTGGTGGTAGTAGAAGTAGCAGTGTCCGTTGCTGGTCAATCAGTGAGTGAGAAAGCGGAGCGTGGTAATTATATGAATAAATGCAGGACCTGCACAAGTGTGTATATGTATCTGGATGTGAGCTGAGCTGAACTGTGCATACGAGCCACTCATTTGAATAGATCACCTCGCGATTAAATTTGAATTTACAGGTGGCTCTACACAGCGTCCAAATGGCATATAAATAACGCAGTTTGCTTGGAGACACAGAAGAGATAAGTCCTATTTTTCGGTGCTCTGAACATTTTTTTTTAGTTTTTGCTAAAAAGTTTGAAGTTTTGAAGTGTGATCGTCACATTATCGGAGTTAGTGACATAACCGTAAGTGTACGGTAGT
>JAFMTC010000076.1:1574362-1659237 GCA_018845635.1 Nicrophorus orbicollis | reverse complement strand
AAAAGCCTATCAACCAAAATCTTCTTTTTTTTTAAATATATTTCCTTTTTATTAGAAACGTTATTTCGTATAATTTCGAAATGCTTTAACTTACATTACATTTCCATTACATAATAACACATTTCATTAATAAATTTTCATTAAATTTTGTATTATTTTTTACAATTACAATTTACAAAAGTGTATCAACCAAAATCTTCTTTTTTTTTAAATATATTTTCTTTTTATTAGGAACGTTATTTTGTATAATTTTGAAATGGATAAACTTACTTTACAATTGTTTTACAATTAAATCTTTTAATTTAATTCATTATTTTAGTTAAAATTTTCTATTATTTATTTACAATTAAAATTTACAAAAGTCTATCAACCAAAATCTTCTTTTTTTTTAATATTTTCTTTTCATTAGAAAGGTTATTTCGTATAATTTCGAAATGCTTTAACTTACAATACATTTCCATTACTTAACAATACATTTCATTAATAAATTTTCATTAAATTTTGTATTATTTTTTACAATTACAATTTACAATAGTCTATCGACCAAAATCTTCTTTATTTTTTATATATACACTTTTTATTAGAAACGTTATTTTCTATAATTTTAAAATGGGTAAACTTACTTTACAAAACAATTGCTAAATTTTGTAATTTAAATTTATAAAACTCTATCGACCGAAATCTTCTTTACTTTTTTTTTAATATACTTTATATTAGAAACGTTATTTTAAACCCAGATGTTTGAAGCTTTTTACGTGCACATGTTCGAACATCAACACTCTTTGACGTGACGTTGACGTTTCATATCATAATTTGGTTGACATTTTGCTTAATTGACAATTTATATTCTAATGATTAATTAGACGTTACGTCAATTTAGATTTAAAAAAAAGTATAGTAGAATTAACGTGATTTTTCTCATTAACATAGAAATGCATTTTTTTGTATAGGAAGATGCTTTTTAATAAATTCATGTTTAAGGAAATAATTAGAATTCGGAACTAAATGAAAATGATTTGAAACTTGAGATTTTACAAACCTAAATCTAATTAATTGTAATATGAAAATCCATATTTATTACATAATATTTGTTACGTCCATATCAAATGTGAAATGTCAACGTAAAGTGATTTTGACGTTTTGCATCAAAATTGTCAATTCAATTTTCGTTAATTGAATCGTTTCAGTGATTAATTAGACGTAATTATACCTAAAATTTTCTTCAATAGACGTGGTGTTATATTAAGATTAAATTATTAAATAAATTAAAGCTTTAAAAAATAATTGTAATTCAGAATCATAATAATAATAGTTCAGACAAAATATACAAAAAACTATATGTAATTCAAATTGTATTTATTTAAATGAGAAAAAAATGTTTACATTGAGAGGAAAAAGGATAGTTAAACATTTTGTAAATTAGTATCATTATTATAAATATCTTTTGTTTTGTCTAGTTGTGACTGTTGAAATAAATATTATTGTTAATTATTGGTCTAAATTGGGTCAAAGGGCTAATGACTAAGGTCTTTTTTCCAAATATATATATTTTTTGATAAATTCATTCATATTTAGTTAAAACTTCGTGTTTCTTTTATTACAAATTTAATTTTATTAAACATTAACACAATCATTTGATAGTGATTTGTGTTTTATTCCATCAAATTCCGTTTTCTTATTGAAATCCTATTGAATAGCATATGGAAAAAAGAATAGGCTGAAAGGAAACAGAAAGGAAATATATTCAAATACCATTAGGTTGCTCTGTTGATGCGAAAGCGTACCCTCGGAAGATGCCTGTTGCACGCTGCTTCTTGCATCCGAAGAAGAAGAATAAGAATAAGAAGAACAAATACTTGGATCGATGGTCGAAACGAAAGTGTGGAAGTGCAGAAGAGTATCAATTAGGTGCGAGCCCAGAGGAAATTCCTTTCACGCATTGTTCAATTAGATAACAGTATATGGACGCGCGCGGTAACGAAGTTAACCTCCGGTCAGAGGCGGCGCACGTAATCGAGCCCCCGCAAGGCAAAAATTCGCTTTCGCGTAACCGTTAGGCGGCGGGAACAGATGGCCCGCAGATAAATCGCCGGCAAAATGTGCAACGTGCTTCACAATCCCCCCCCCCCGCAATGCACGCAACGAAAACGAAAAACTGCGTTTAATTAATAGCCAGGACTAATTAATACGGCCGATGCATTTGCAACGGGAAAACGTTTCTTTTTTGCCTCATCTGCAGCGTTTGCAAATTGATTAACCCTCGCTCACCTAGCTCACCATTACGACACGCTTAATAACTCACGTACAGCTCTTAGTCATACATACACACACACATCTCGAAAAACAATTATTTAATAAAATAATACGCACTAAAGTTTAATTACATATACACAACATTCAACATTGCTTATTTAATTACTAAATACTAATTAAACTCAACCCTTCGATAACGCGGTGAATTAGTACCGCGTTATATGGAAACCGCGCTATAAGAAACTCGGAATTAGTACAAATTACAACATTCGTAGCGCGTTATAAGGAGACCAATAAATACAAAACACAAGATAAATTATAAATTAGTTTTTGAATTAGAATTGAATTGAAGAGTTCATATAAGGATTGATAAAAAAATGAAACAAGAACTAAACTAACAGACTGTTTTTCAACAAAAACAATGAAGACTTTTGTAAAATTATGTAATCTTTCAACACTCATCCTCGCCGTCAGATATGAGTCTTCTTTTAATGGGCAAAATGTCTTCATCTTCTTCATCTTCACATTGGTTTTCGATTGTAGCTTTTTTTTTCTAACTCCACTAAAACCTCTCTATAGGGAGCAAAGCAATTTCTTAACTCTCTTTTAAACTTTGCGCTGCGCACCGTTGAACGATCAGTTTGGATAGAAATGAAGTTCTAATTCTTTAGCCAAATTTAGCCCGTTTTTTCACATGTTGTAATCGAGATTTGGCACCCATTCGTTTTCCTTATTTTCGTTTACCAATGCATTTAAGGTGGATGCATCAATTAATTGCATCAGTTCTTCTTCATCTAAAGTTTCATCCCCGAGTACTAGTTCTCTTACATCCTGATGGTTTACTGCAAATTCTTCATCGCTTAAACGAGAAGCAATGTTTACTATTTCTGTAACTGGGGGTGAAATTGTAAAATCATCTTGTGTTGCTTGAACCATTTATGGTAAAAGAGGTTTACAACACGAATTGTTTATATAAACATATTGTTTATGTATCTCGGCAGTGCTTTTGCGTCGAAAATAAAACTTATATTAAAATCTCTTACAATATCTAGTTACTAGAGTCATTCATAGGTTGCGCGGAAGGAACTTATAGGATGCTGTTTAACTGAAACCGTGCTGTAAGAGTACCGCGTTATAGGAGGACTGTCGCAATTTCAGCTCCGCGTTATATAGAAACTGCGTTCTGAGAGTACCGCGTTATAGGAGGGTTAACTGTATTTCGTTTTTTTGCGGAGAAACATTTAATTATTTGAATTAACTTTTTTTATGATTAAAATGTACATTTTTACATAAATAAATTAAAGTAATTTCTAAAAAATTTAAAATACAGTGAAGTTGGTTTGAAATGATGTTAAAAGATACAAATCAATATATCATACCAATGACAATGACATCAAGAATTGGATGGACAAAGTCAATATAAGTTAGATTGTAACGCTCACAAATTTCAATTTTCTTTATACTCTAATTACAAAGTTACTAAAGGGCAAATTAGTACATTTTTTTTTAAATAAAATTTCGTAGAATATTCGTAATAGCTTTATATGTATTGTATATGCACAGTCTTTTCATGTCGTGTTGAAAGTGGTGTATTTCGAAATGTGATTCATTTTATTGGAAGGCCGGGAATTACAGGGGGAGGGGGGAGAAAGGAACAAAATAAAAACGTGGAAGAGCGCACGGAGGAGTATTAATAAAAAGCAGTGCTCAGTTTAATGGGAAACTCGTTGACTTTGTAATTTCCTAATATCGGGGTATTTATAGAGGAAGGCCCCGGCTCGTATTTATTTTTATATTATTTCTTTTTTGTGTTGTTGTTGATTGCGCAACTTGTGTGCGGTGGAAATGCTTGGGGGGAATCCGAGGGTTACGAACCGACACGGGGGTCGGTCACGCGATCTTCCTCCACAGCACACTCCTCCCTTTGAACGAGAAATTGAACGAAATGAAACACGAAACAGGACGTATTTTTATAAGTATATAAATTTATATAGTAATGAAGTATGCTAATACGAAATTATGTGAGATTTACTTTATGAGTTTCATGGATGTAGCAGTTATGAAAAATATTTGATTACTACAATTGAAAAAAAATCGAAATTATAGAATACATTTTGCAGCTTTGTCAAAAGCAAAGTCTCTTAGAACAAGATTTTAACAAATTTTATGTTATTACCTAACACATTGTGGTGAACTAACTAAACTAAACTAAACTAAGAACATGCAAAAACATAACAGTGACATAATAGTGGTTGTTGTGTTGTGTAGTTGTTCATTGTTAATTCTATTATGATTATGGAACAATAGGTTTCTTCGAAAACATGTATTATTCAGTGTTGAAAGTGATGAATTTCGAAATGTGATTCATTTTATTGAAAGGCCGGGAATTGCAAGGAAAAAAGATCAATATAGCATTGATATTTTATATTTGTTCTGTTTTTTACCTGTTATGCTTCTATTTGTTCTGAGTTTTCAGTAAACATATACACCCATACCTCGCTTTACAGCCTAGATACGTTCCATGAAATTTGGCCGAAAAGCGAAAAGCCGTATAACGAATCAATTATTGCGCTTGCGCAAGATTGACAATATGTAGCCGTTATAGCGAAATATTTGAAGCCGTAAATCGAAAATGTGCCTTAATTGAGGAGGGCCGTTATAGCGAAATGCCGTATAGAAAGCTACCGTATAGCGAGGTATGGGTGTATTGTGTAATTTAATAGTAAAATTTTTATGAATATACTTGTAGTGATAGTATGTTCGGAAAGTAATTTCGTTTTTTAATTCTAAAACATATAAATTTGTACATAAAACATTTACATATTTATTTATTTAAAGATAAAATAGAATAGAAGTGACATTGGTGAAAACCTTCATACTAATTTTATCATTAAAACTTTGAAAATAAATCTCAAATCACAAAATATAATAATTTCAGACATTATTTCTTTAGTTTTATTGGAACTATGGAATAGTTGTTATAAAACTATACTAATGTTAGATTTTATTACAAGTTCAACGAGTTTCTAACACAACATGTGTAACAAAGCTTTAAGAACGAAATTTTACGTATTTTAGTGATATTTCATTGTATTTTTACAGATTCAACAGATGTTGATTGAATTATTGAATGTTCAATTCTAGTTTAATTTGATAGAAAGTCGTAGATTTCAACTAAAATCTGTGAAGTAATTCATTAATAGTCAGATTGTATATATTTTACACTTTAACGTGTATTAATTTGATTTTCGAATCAGCTTTCAGCTACAAACTGTGAAATTAATCTCTAATAAAGAAATTGTAGTTATTTTATAGAATTTTCATTATATTTATACAAGTTCAACGGTTATTGATTTTTTTTTGATCAGATTTCAGGTACAAACTGTAAAATAAATCGTTGTTAATTCTACAGACTCAACTCGTATTAGTTTTATTTTTTCTAAATAACTAATAACAATTTTACTTGTTAGATATTACTATACTTATTTCCGTTAAAGAACATAAAACTGTTCGTTAAACGATTATAGATTTGTGTTGGTTTTTTATAACTATTCGTTAATCGATTATTCATTGCATTGTTATTATTAGTACTATGTTTAATACACTTTCAACTTGATAGGTATTACTTGAACTTTAACTACAAACTGTAAAAGCAAATCAACAAAAGGTATATGGTTAACAATTTTCACAATATGAATTGTTCGTTAACCGAATATGTATTTGTGAAACGTTTGAAGTTTCATATCATCACTACTTATTATCTCCCAAAAGTATTTTCCTTAAGCCGCAAGGTGTTCGTTATCCGAACCTTCTTTTGTTATTCTATTAGTTAATTGAATCCCATTGAATGGGTTACTATCTAGTTTTGTATACAAAAATCTCTTGTAGTTATTGTATTTCTTAAGGAATACTGACGATTTTTTGGTTAACGAATATAAAACGATGTATGGTTTTTCAAATATCGATTTGATATTGATTCATAATAGTACAAGCATTAATTCCCAAATTAGTAATTTCTATAAGCGCCAAGGTATTCGTTAACCGAACCCGTTATAGTTATTCGATAAGTCTTCAATCCGAACAGTTTGTTAACCGAAACCCAATGCACTATTACCATGCATTTATGTATACAAAAATCTTTCGTAATTATTATTTTTTTGAGGAATACCGACGTTCATGTAATTCACCATATATGGTCAGACGGTCGTCGCTCGTGGATTTCGTGTAAGATTTGAAATGGTAAGTGAGGCGGACGTGCATTTTTTTCAACTTGCAGACAGTTTATGATGGTCGGTCCAGGCTATACGATGTTTTATTCAGGGAGCCGCATCGATAATGATACTTTATGTTTGCGGATGGACCAAGGATCGGACGGACGGACGGAGATGCCGTGGGTGGAAACGGGGATTGTCCCCGTACGCACACAAATCATCCTTTTTAATTAAACGTTTCGTTAGCGAATGGACAACAAACAACGGCACGATGGAAAAAAAAACAGGGCATTACTCCGACCCTCCCCCTCCCCATACTTTTTTCATTTTCGTTTCCCATCCCGTTTCGTCCTACTTCATACACATTCCTACACGAAATTTTCATAACACGATATCATCCTTCGTTATATGCTGCTCGCATTCAATCGCTTCCTATCACATCAGCATTCAATTTTATTCATCCTTAATCAACCGTTTATAATAGCACAATATTTCAGATTTTAATACTTTTTTTTCTGTAAATAGAAACATTAAAGTACCAAGCATTTGTAAGCTTCAATTTCAAACGAAAATAAATATTATCTTTAAATCATACCACCTAATATTAGTGAATGTGAAAAGCTGAATATGATTTTCATGAAAAACTAGTCTAATTTACATTGGAAATTATCATTTATTATTAAAATAAAATAATATATTTAATACTAAATTAGTATTATAAACTCCTAGCTTTATTTGAGTCTATAGCCCTTTGCAATATATTTTATTTATCTTTTCTTTGTCTTTCGTTATTACTATTGTATTGAGATTATAGTTTTTTTTTGTAGTTGTTGTTGCAATAATTGTTATTATTTTTATTATTACAGTTTACAGGTTAACTTTGATTTGCTTTTATTCCAAAAATTAAGGTATACAAGTAAATTTGAAGGTAATTTTGATAAAACAATCAATGAATACATTTCATACAAAAAAAAACTATATTTGATGATTGCAAAGGAATGCAATAAAACAAACGCAGACGATTGCCGTTTCTCGGAAATTCGCACTATGTATTAATGAAAATCAATTAAACGTAGTAAAAAAAAGTTGTGTAGTAAACTCTGTCTGGAGTCTAGACGATAAGATATAAATAAATTATTCTAAGTAACATCGACAAAGTGCAAAAAAATAACTGTCTAGCCTAGTTTTTATATTGTTTCATTCATATCTATTGCCTTTTAAATTCTTTCATTTATGTAATTTCGGTAATGTGATTGCACAAGTAACTTGTGCTAAGTGCAACTCAAACAATGATTTGTACCTGCATAAACTAAATACGCAAGTGTAAATATGCTAGAATTTCATCATGCTGAGTAAAGTATCAAGTATATCTACTCCACATTTTAGTTGGCAAGTAAGCAATCTAGTTATTGTATAATATTATTATAAAAGTTATGTGGAATTTATTTTTTTCTCGATTTCGTTAGGAAATATTCCGATGCAATAACTAATTTATTAAATAGAATGTAAATGAACTTGATAATTCTATAGTATAAAAATTACTTAAGATTGTTAATAAAAAAGTGCTGCTCGAACAATAATTTGTACTTGCATTAAATAAATACGTATTTGGTAAGTGTAAATATCGTTATGATGCTAGAATTTCATCATGCCAAGAAAAGTATCAAGTATATTTACTTCACACTTTACTTGGCAAGTAAGCAATCTAATTATTGTATAATATTATTATAAAAGTAATGTGGAATTTGTATTATTCTCGATTTCGTTAGGAAATATTCAAATGCAATAACCAATTTGTTAAATAGATTGTAAATTAATTCGAAAATTTGGAAGTCTAATAATTACATAAGATTGTTAATAAAATTAGAATAAATTACTGACTATATTAAACAATATATATATACTAAGTGTATTAAAAAAAGGAAATGTACCCCAGATGGGACTCGAACCCACAATCCCCGGCTTAGGAGGCCGATGCCTTATCCATTAGGCCACTGGGGCTTATATAAAATTATAGTTTTTTTGCTGTACATCAAACTTGTTACATATTAAGTACACCAGTGTTTCTAAAAATAATTAACATTTTGAATATCTTAAATTAGTAAAAAATAATATAATTTAATAATAGTTTTTTTTTCATAAAACAGTATGAACATTTATCATTTTAACATGAAATATATTTTGGAAACACTGATTTATACAAATATTTTGTTTCTAATGCTTTTCTTTATAATTATTCTACGTAGGAGTATTGAAAATTGTAATTCATTGAGATGTTTTTAGCACTACTTTTTACTATTATATTTATTTCTTTATGTCTTCTACACATTTAGGAATTGTTTTAATAATTAATTAAAAGTATTATTACAGTATTGTAAGTATAGTATAGTCAAGGTAAGATTAAATTGCGTTTCTTCAATACATTTTCTTTACGTTTATATTTGTAGATATATTTTGAAATTAATTGAATAATTCATTTTGCGTATACTTAGAGCATGTGATGGTGAGATCATAATTAGTAATTCTTGGGGGTTCTCAAATATTGAACGTGCGATTGCGGAATTGAGTTGCATCAACAAGGTATGAAATATCGATGACCCTTCGGTCTGGGATTGCAAACGTCTTGACTCTCCTTCCTGACGGTAAATGTATTAAGGTGTATTTAGAATTCCCTGTTCCGGAATGCAGTAAATATTTTGCGAAGCCAAAGTGCACATGCGGCAGCGATTCTATTTAATCTTCAGGTTCCACTCGGGAATTACGGAATTACGTTTCCCATTAAGATTTTAATGAATAATCAAACTGTTTCTAATCTATTTACACAATACTTTTAACGTAACATCATCACATCGAATCGCTGATATTATTATTTTGATTAATTGTTGATAGAGAGAAATATTATAATTTTCCTTAAGAAGAATGTGTTAATTTGTTTAAACAATGTTAATAAACGGAAATAAAACTATTTAGTACTATTTTAGTAGTCGCTATACGGCCGATCTTTATACGGTATTTCGCTATAACGGCCCTCTTCAATTAAGGTTCGTTTTCGATTTACGGCCTAAAATGTTTCGCTATAACGGCAAAAAACTTTTTCGATTTCGATATGCGCAAGCGCAATAATTGATTCGTTATACGGCTTTTCGCTTTGCGGCCAAGTTTCGTGGAAGTAAAGTATCTAGCCCGTAAAGTGAGGTATAGGTGTACAAGTATTACAACGTCATATTAACTATAGTAACTAATAAATCTCAATTTGTAATATCATGTTTAAAGTTTTTATTACTAATATTTAGAAAAAATCAATAAATTTCTGTTTAATAATTTGTTTCTGTACGATTTAAATGTAAATACCATGAGAATACTAGTATAATTTAATTTAAAAAAAAGAGATTAATGATAATATCCTAGGTTCTAATAAAACAGCTTAAAATTACATGAAAAACAGATATACTTCTCAAAGCTATTATTGATTGATTACTGTTAATATCTAAATTAGAAATGAAATTAATGTTAGTTAGCATGTAAAATAATGACATGCAAAATATTTATACAATAATCATCAGTTAATGGAGAAACTTCAAAGTTATATTATTTTTTTTTGGCATCGTTGAAACGTTGGCACTAATTAAGAAGCTCTGAGGTTCTCGTGACGTCTTGCTCCGCAATAATCACATGGTTTGCGTCCCAGATCGTTGGGAAAGCGATGCCCAAAGGAAATCCAAAAGCGAGCAATTATAAGGAAATAATCTTGCTTTGATTAATGAAGATTGATCGGCAGAAGATTACACGGTCTCTGAGGTTCCCATCCGCGCGCGAAGAGCGGCGAAAAATGCGTGCAGCATTTTTACGTTTTGGTGGGCAATCGAAGAACAATGGCTCGGAATGCACGTTACGTAACATCGGCGAGGGACCACACAACGCGGGGTGGAAACATGATCCGATTTTTTACTATTCACTTTCCGATTTTTCTCAGTTTATGTACGTTTTGAGTAGCAATAATTTCAACGTTCTCACATTGATTTATAGCGTCGGTTAACTTTGTTTCAATGGTACTAAAGTAAATCAATCAAAATAGGCATTAAACTAATCTTTCCATTATACTTTTGGTTTGTTCTTGTCCCCCCCAAAAAACGCTATAAAACGTTTTATTACGTCAAATGTGTATGATTATTATTATAATAGTCACAACAGGAATTTACGTATATCATTTACAGTTTACCATTGAAAACTACCTTTGAAAGTATCAAATAATCAGTTTACGAACAAATGGAACAAAGAAAACTTTCGCAATTTTTATAAAAATACGTATTTGCTTAACCAATTTACTGATTTACGATGCTTTTGAGACATAAGAATGTATCATTACATAAATATTTAAATGATACTTAAATTGTTAATCGATTAACGAACAATTCAGATAACAAACATCAACTAAAAACGGATTATGTTATTTAAGTAATCACTACTTAATATCATTATTTTAGTGATTTTCAACGAAAATTACCAAAAACACCTTTAAAAATATGAAATAATCTGTTAACAAACAAAGAGTATAGCAAAAAGAATCAGATGACGAACCGCACTGATTTACTTTGCTTTTGAAAGTCAGAGAATGTAATAACTTGAAGATTAAATGTTTCTTATATTACTGTTCGAGGACCAACAATTCAGTTAACGAAAAATTCGGTTAACGTACACCGATTTTAACGAATTATGATAATTAATCGATTGCTACAAAGTATTATTATTTTAATGTTTTACATAGAAAATTATCAACAATTGTAACGTACACATAGTTTACCAAATTCAAATTCCGTTAATAGTTGGTTGAATAAATGATACAAGATCTGAGTCATATTTAAAAGCTAAGACAATCTGATAACAAGTAGTGTGAATTATGTTAGAATTTACATAGAAAATTAGCATAAGAATGAATCTCTACTTGAAACTTCAAGAAAATTGTAAATTCATTTCAATACTTGTAAATACAATTTAATTAAACAAATATAATGAATAGAATTAGAAGGGCAGAAAGACCCTACTTTTCTTTTGTAATTCTTTTTGTTAATGTGTTTATATTTTGAAATTATTGTTGCTATAAATGTTATTACTATAAGAGAATTCGCAAATAATATGTATATGTATATGAAAATATAGTTTATCTTTTTATTTAAATATTTTTACAATGATATAAAGAAGAAAACTTCTTCATAAATATCAAATAATTGACATATTATTTACTTTTTTCCATTGAGTAATTGAAGGATGACTTAGAAATCTTACAACTATTTCCTTGAAGTATTTTTTTAACAAGGAATAATTGCAAATGAATGAAAAGGCTTCGGTGAAATCGCGGGTCGTAGGTTACCGACCTCCGGTTATAATAGATAGCCGTGTAATAGTGGGCGTGCAATCTTAATTAGTTTAAATCGCGCGCCAGGATCTGATAGGAAGAAAAGGGGTTTTTCGGTGTTTGCGTACGTGAAAGTAATTAAATTTAAAACTTATCTGCACCCGTGATTTACACCGCCCCCCCACCACGAGATCTGATCAAACATTTGGGGCACGTAAATTTATCGGATTCACAAAAATCGGATTAGTTAACGTTCGTTATAACGGTTTTTAATCAACTCTGTAGACTGCAGCCAAGAGCCTTTCTTCATATTCGAAGCGTTTCGCAACCAAAAAAGGGATAAATTAAGTGACTAATGTGATAACATCCGAAATGCAATATGCGTCTCGTTTTCTGTTTCTCCCCCTGAGGGCTAACGCTGAGGTGGAGCAGAGGGTGAGGAAAGCAAACGGACGTCGGGGGAGCATCCACCCTTTGACGAGGGGTGGAAAATGATATCTTCGTAGACTCTTTCGCACCGCGATATTGCATTATATCGTCGCGTCTGGAAGTTGAGGGAAGTTCGCGTTACAAATTGCGTGTGTCGAACGTTAAACGCGCCAGGAAATCGATCCCCTCGCACCTCTCTCCCTCTGGGCTAGTCCTGAGGGGCGTGTGTGTGTGTTGTGTGGGGGCTTTGCGACCAGGATTATCATTCGCGCATTTCATATTTACAAATAAACTCCATTTGTCCAGCCCGGCGAATGCAAATGTTAATTACTTAAATGAGAGTGCCGCGCCATTAATGCGAAATTTGTTTTCGGCGGGGTGAGTTATGCAAAAGGGTTTTTTAGGGATGGGTGGATACGTGTGTGTGTGTGTGTGAGAGAGGTTTTAGGGAATTTACATTGCCATCAATTCGCAAACTTTATTATTTGCTTCGGCGCTGCTAAATCCGTTTTCGTTCGCGCTCACCCGATTAATCCGACAACGATCCGCAAAACGAACAAATAACTCTGCGAGAAAAGAAGGAAACTCACATGTTTTATGCTCCCGATTCAGCTTCGACATCTATATTTATCGACTCACTAATATTAACAAAATTATTGACTCTCCTTTAATATTTGAAAGCACCACTGAAGAAACTGATTATTGTAGTACCTAGCATAGTCCAGATAATCTATATAGTCTTGACTTAAGGTGACAGCTGTAATTTTAATACCAATTGAAAATTGTATGCAAGCTTTAGAAACGCTGATTTTTTATAATACAGCAGTAACTTGGAGAATCAAGATAATCATACTACAAACTTGACATAAGATTACAGTTATCATTTCAGAACCCTTTGAAACTTTAAAAAAAACTAATATTCCTTGAAGTAAGTAACTGCTGACAATTCGTATACCCTGAAAATTTAACTTGATCTAACATTGAATCCCATAATTTATGAAACAAGTTTTGTACTACATACATTTGGAATTGGTATTCGCAATCTATTGTTAGAGTTGGAAACAATTAAAGTATTGCAATTGTTTGTATTATCCTGATAATCGCACTATTGGAAGCGGACTAATCGAGGATTTATAATTCTTAAACCTCAATACTCTTCATTTATCCAGTGCCAAATGAGGGCTTAACACTTTGAGGCAAGGTACCGATCCATTCAAAATTGATTTGTGCAAACAAAGCTAAAATTAAATTGGAAGTTTAAATGTAATTACATATATTGCAATTATTCGAATACTGTAAGTATTGGAGATTCACTAACCAATTGTAATTACGGATTCAATTCCAATTTGGACCAATCGGAATTAAAGTTTCAGGAATGGAAAGAATATCAGAATTGGACACTCGGCTTTTAGGAAAAATTCACCTAATTGATGTGAAGGAAGTGCCGATTATGTAGTACCTAGTAGCATAATTGGATTAAAGTCTTGACATAAGGTGACAGCTGTAATTTTAATACCAATTGAGAATTTTACACAACCCAATAGGTTTAGAAACGCTGATTTTTAGAATACAGCAATAACTTCGACAATCAAGATAATCATACTTCAAACTTGATATAAGATTACAGAACTTTAAAGAAACCTAATATTGCTTGAAATAAGATAACAGCTGACAACAGAAACACTTGAAAATATAACTCGATCCAATATTGAGTTCAATAATTTAAGAAACAAGTGTTTGTACTACATAAATTCTGAATTGGTATTTGAAATCTATTGTTAGAGTTGGAAACAATTCAAGTATTGCAATTCTTTGCATAGTCCTGATAATTGAACTGTTGGAGGTGAACTAATCCAGGATTTATAATTCTTAAACCTCAATACTCCTCATTTTTCAGTGCCAAATGAGCGCTTAACACTTTGATGCAAGCTGGCTTCTGCCATTTCGTGATCCATTCAAAATTGATTTGTGCAAACAAAGCTAAAATTAAATTGGAAGTTTTAATCTATAGAAATGTAAGACTTGGAATTCATTAAATGTAATTAGATATATTTCAGTTATTCGAATAATATAAGTATTGGAGATGCACTAACCAATTGTAATTACTGATTCAATTCCAATTTGGACCAATCGGAATTGAAGTTTTAGGAATGGAAAGAATATCAGATTTGGACACGTGGCTTTTAGGAAAGATTCACCTAATTGCTGTAAAGAAAGTTCTGATTATGCAGTACCTAGTAGCATAATTGGATTAAAGTCTTGACTTTAGATGACAGCTGTCAATTTAATACCAATGGAGAATTTATCAAAACAGAAATAGGTTAATAAATGCTGTTTTTGTTTCGAATATAGCAACTTAAAAATTCAGGATTGTCACACTAACCTTGACATAAGATTATTGACGCAAAGTTATTAAAATTGAAGATGTCCAAACCATAAAAATTCATAGCTTATATTCATAATTTGAAGCGTCCCAATATTATAACCTATGGGTTTAGAAACTATGGTATATAAGATGCATCAATACCTTATATAGTCCGTATAATTAGACAGTAACTGGGACGTAAGATGACACCTGTCATTTCAGAAATTAAAACGTCAAAATATTACGATCCAAAAGTTCAGAAACGCAGATTCATACTACAAACTAACTGAATTGGAGGTATTGATCTAAATAATTGTAAGAGTTGAAATATGTTTAAGTATTTTATTCAAAAATTAACTTAGAAATTGCTTTCTTTCCAATACTATAAGAGCTGGAGATGCTCTATCCAATTGTAATTAGCAATTAAATTCCAGTTTGGAACAATCGGAATTGAAGTTTCCGGATCGGAAAGAATTTCCGAATTGGAGTCGTGACTCCGACGAAAGATCCACTCGTGAATTCGTAATTGGAGTTCGTTGCTGCAGCAGCAGCATCTGCACATACATACGCCTGTATACATACATGTATAAGAGTATATTGTGTGCTCGAGTATGTAAGTGTCTTTCTTTAATGGCCCCTTTGTTTTCTTATTCCATACCATTATTGTTATTTTCGATTATCCCCGCAGGACTAAAGTGTGAATACCCACTCGACCTGGTCCTCCCTCCACGCTGGCTCTCTCGTCCTCTCGTCCTTTCTCATTCCCTTTTTAACAAACTGAAACACTTCACCGACAAAACCGAATCGTTTCTAAATGGATTTGAAGCGCCGCACGAAATCACTCGCAAATATTTTCCACCGTCATCGAAACTGCGAACACCCCCAAACGTCGCATCCCCAATTCAATTCCGCAAACAATAATAACACGAGAAACCCATACAATTGTATTTCATATTCTATACTAGCCACGAATACAACATTCAAGTCTCAATTAACAAGAATAATATTTACGTATTTATTCTTGCTGCAATGTTTCAACTACATTATTATCTTGAAATTGAAAAAGTTTGTTAAAAATGCATTTTTTTAAATTAAAATGTACATTGTTTAATAATTGACAACAAATTCAAATATTATTCAATAGTATTTTACAGATTAATATTTTCATTATTTCTTTAAAAAAAAAAGTCCACGACTTTTTTCAATTGAAACGTTATTTTTTTATTCATGAATTAGTTAGTAATTTCAAGAAAACTATTTAATTTAATTCATCATAATTATTCTGTATTTTCAGTTTTTTGTATATTGAAGATTCTGTAATTTTGGAAAGAATATTGAGAAGATAAATATGATTATGGATGCATAATCTTCATAACGAAACATAATTTCTGTAATTTTTTGTAATAATGTTTAGTTTTTTTTTAGGAAATATCTTTAACTTACGTTAAATCACGTTAAATACAAAAGTATTTAGTATTTATAAAGTATTTTTAGTTCAAATTTAAAATAATAATAATATTACAACATAAAATTATTTATTTTTTACGATGTTCAATGATTTTTATGTCAATAAAGCAGTCTACTTAATATTTCTTAGCATACTACTTAGTAAATCTACAAGTTTATACAAAGATTTAGACAATCCTGTGTCTAAAATATTGGAATTAATATCTTATAAGATATTATACTAATTTCAAGTAACTTTGGAATTTACTGTATTCAATATCTAATATTTCTATATATAACTATACAGTGTATAGTTCGGTTTCCCTATAGTCCGGTTTTTGACTCTCTGCACAGTCCGATTGAAAATTTCAATAAAACTGTTTATTTTTGTACGATTTATTTACTTCCTTGATTCAAACAATCCTCCATAATTTATTTAGTGTTACAGTTTCAAATAATACTGACAAAACTATGATCAAATGATATTGGCAAAACTATGTTACATTATGTTTCACAGTAGATGATAATTTTTGCAATTGAAAAACCTTGGTTATTCCAAAATCAAATATGAAATAGTTTAAAGAATGGCAATAAGGATATGTGTACATTGCAGCTTGTAATTGTGTATCACAGTATCACAAAAACCGTTCATGTTTTGTGAAAACTTGGTCCAAAGTAAGGCAACAAATTGATGTGTTTAATGATATTAGTAAAATAATAGAAGTTTTGATTAATAACTTAATATTTCCGTACTTCGTATAGTGCGGCTTTCAGCACCAGTATTGCTTATTCATACTTCGGTTTGAAAACAAAGTAAATTTTGATATATATGGTCAGGTTTATATACGTTTATTTTGTTAGAAACCGGACTAATCGAATAACTGATTAGTCCGGTTTCTAACAATCTCAGACATTAGGTAAACTGTGTTTTTTTATATAGAATGTCCATTTTAGTTCGTAAACGGAATATGAAACAATTTGAAGTATTGGATAAGGGAAAAAAAATAATTGTGTAATTTGAAAAATGTGTAAATTGCAGCTTGTAATTGTGAATCACAGTATCACAAAAACCGTTCATTTTTTGTGAAAACTTGGTCCAAAGTAAGTCAACAAATTGACGTGTTTAATGATATTAGTAAAATAATAGAAGTTTAGATTAATAACTTAATATTTCCGTACTTCGTATAGTGCGGCTTTCAGCAACAGAATTGCTTATTCATACTTCGGTTTGAAAATTTCAAAACAAAGTAAATATTAATATATATATTCGTTTATTTTTTTAGTTATTCGATTAGTCCGGTTTCTAACAATCCCAAACATTAGGTAAACTATTTTTTTTTATTGAATGTCCATTTTAGTTCGTAAACCGAATATGAAACAATTTGAATTATTGCATAAGGGAAAAGTGTGAGAAAATAAATGTGTAATTTGAAAAATGTGTAAATTGCAAGTAGTGTGTTTAGGTGTGTAACTATCTTCAGGTATGTTTAGTTGTGATCACGGAAAAGCGGTTCTGCGTGAGAGCAGTGTGCGTAAGGCGTTTTTCGCATCAGTTCGAAACAGTTAGGAAACGTGCCCGAAGCTCTCGAAGGCAGCGACAGGTAATAATTACATTAACCCCGGTGTTAATGATCGAAACCGAAAAATATTTAGGATCGACGCACACGCGTTCTCCCCTTAATTGGTATTTATGTGCTTCACACGTTCAGCGGAGGTGGAATAAAGGAAGGACCCGTGACAGGCTTAGACTAAGTGCCACAATTAAACTGTACTGAGAAATACAATGGGTAGATCCACCTACGCGACCCGAAGACAATGCGACCGCTCGACGCCCTTCTTTCTTTTCTCTTCTCTTCTCTATTTTCCTTTCCAATCCTTCCCCCATTCGGAGAGGATGTTTTTGATGTACGTTACCGGACGATCCTCAGATTTTTCGGTGGAATCGAGATTTATGAGCCGACACTTCAACCGTACAAAGACGCTATATTTAATCGGACATTTCATGCCCACGCTAATCACGCAACGTTTATTAATTCATCCCCAACATTCATCCACAACGAAATGGGATTTTGCGTTACGAATTTCACAGAATAATCCAATCATTTTCGAACATCCATTCGGAACGCATAAAGCACGTTCACTGCGTTGATTCGTTTTTAAATGATTTCCAATTGATACGCTATTATTCTAAAACCATCAACAATTGTACCAAATCAAACAACATTGCTCTATTAATTACCATTACATTTGAATAGATTTAATTTACACTAGAACTTTTACAATTATCCTTCATAATCCTTCTATTATATAAATACATTAGAATAAATTCATATTAGATCAATTGAAGAGCATAATAATAAAATCTATTACAAGAACAACTACAAACAAGTAATTTAATACAATAAAATTTAATGAAAACATAGTTGAAAAGGGATCATAAGAATCTGTTCTCTTAAACCATAGTTAATTCTGGATTACTTTTGCATAATTAAATGATTATATTATAATTAATTCCCCAATTTTTTTGTAGAATATGACAATTTTAAGACTCGTATTTCAATGTTACCTGCAGATCATAAAACGCACCCCAATTTTAAATTGATTTTTCTGTATAAGAATGGCCCAAAAACCTGTAAATTATGTTTCAATTCGTAATTATATATATATTAATTTTGAATTAATTATTTTTATGAAATTTTTCAAGCATAAATATTCATTTTAATCGTTCTATTAACTCTCGGCGCGTTGAAACGAAAATTTTCTCTATTTCTTTTCATTGCCCTTTCGAGGTTTTTGCTTTGATCTCTATACGTATTATTCACCATAATTAGGCTCTACTTTAATAATCTCTTCAGCCAAGAGCAAAAAAAAATTGTACACGAACAATGTAAGCTGAAAGCGGAGCGAGAAAAAGTGGGATTTCGCTTTGCTGCAAATTAATTATGCCAATTAGACAAAGATTTGTACGCTTTTAATGAACATTACAATTTTTATGCTCGCAGATTAATTAGTTTTTTTTGTCCTGCTTCTTCTTCTTCTTCTTCTTCGCTGCGATACGATGGGATCCCTTGCTGATGGTTTTTTTTTCCACTTTTCGCGCGCTCGTTTTGTAAATTTCCGCCCCCTTCTCGTGATCAATCACCTTATCTCCGGCGATAAGGACGATCCGATACTTCGCGCTCGAAATTAACCTGCCGCAGGGATGCGATCGGATATCCGGTCACGTCCATTCCGCTACCCCGGGAATCAGGCGAAGGATCGGCATGCATGGAATACGTTTTCGCGAAATTATCATCTGCACACAGTCAATCACAGTGTCTATTAGAGTCTTAAGAAAAACTTGTAACTTGCAAAAGGTTGCTTGTCGAGTAATTTATTCTTCCACTTGCTCGCGTCTGATTTGGTTAATGTCTCAAGTCAAGTCAAGTTGTATACAGTAAAAGCTATCATCAATGTTTAGTAAAACCTCGTTTAGCGCTTTCTGGATTCGACATAACGTTGTCTTTTTCATATCATTAAACACATTTTAGCGATTTTCTCAGAAACTATAATAGATATAATGGATCTGAAAGATGCTTATTTAACTTGGATAGTTGCAGAATGTAACGCAAGTTAATATATTGCTGTGTCTTGAGCTGTTTGGCTATAATTAGCAGTCAAATTTGAAGAAATTGCAAATTAACTTAAAAAAGCAGTGTATTCACATTTTAGCGATTTTTTCGAAAGCCATAATAGATAGAATGGATCCGAAAGATGCATATGATACTAGGATACTTGAGGAATGTAACGTATATCATTTTATTATTGTAGCTTAAGCCGTTTGTCTGCAATTCGCTGTCAAATTTGAAGAAATTAAAAATTAACGTGCGTAAAAGCAGTGACTTTACATTTCTCGAAAACTATAATAGATAGAATGGATCCAAAAGATGCACATGAAACTAGGATACTTGAGGAATATAACGCATATCAATTTATTATTGTAGCTTGAGCCGTTTGTTTGCAATTCGCTGTCAAAGTTGAAGAAATAAAAAATTAACGTGCGAAAAAGCAGTGTATTCACATTTTAGTGATTTTCTCGAAAACTATAATAGATAGAATGGATACAAAAGATGCATATAAAACTAGAATAGATCAGAAATGTAACACATATCAATTTATTGTTGTAGCTTGAGCAGTTTGTCTGCAATTCGCTGTCAAATTTGAAGAAATGAAAAAATAACATGCGTAAAAGCAGTGTCTTCACATTTCTCGAAAACTATAATAAATGGAATGGATCCAAAAGATGCATATGAAATTAGGATAGATCAGGAATGTAACGCATATCAATTTATTATCGTAGCTTGAGCAGTTTGTCTGCAATTCGCTGTCAAAATTGAAGAAATGAATAATTAACGTGCGTAAAAGCAGTGTCTTCACATTTTAGCGATTTTTTCGAAAACTATAATAGATAGAATGGATCCAAAAGATGCATATAAAACTAGAATAGATCAGGAATGTAACGCATATCAATTTATTGTCGTAGCTTGAGCAGTTTGTCTGCAATTCGCTGTCAAAATTGAAGAAATGAATAATTAACGTGCGTAAAAGTAGTGTCTTCATATTTTAGCGATTTTTTCGAAAACTATAATAGATAGAATGGATCCAAAAGATGCATATAAAACTAGAATAGATCAGGAATGTAACACATATCAATTTATTGTTGTAGCTTGAGCAGTTTGTCTGCAATTCGCTGTCAAATTTGAAGAAATTAAAAATTAACGTGCGTAAAAGCAGTGTCTTTACATTTCTCGAAAACTATAATAGATAGAATGGGTCCAAAAGATACACATGAAACTAGGATAGTTGGGGAATGTAGCGCATATGAATTTATTGTTGTAGCTTGAGCAGTTTGTTTGCAAATCGCTGACGAAGTTGAAGAAATGAAAAAATAAAGTGCGAAAAAGCAGTGTCTTCGCATTTTAGCGATTTTCTCGAAAACTATAATAGATAGAATGGATCCAAAAGATGCATATGAAACTAGGATAGATCAGGAATGTAACACATATCAATGTATTATTGTAGCTTGAGCCGTTTGTCTGCAATTCGCTTCCAAATTTGAAGAAATGAAAAATTAATGTGCGTAAAAGCAGTGTCTTCATATTTCTCGAAAACTATAATAGCTACAATGGATCCAAAAGATGCATATGAAACTAGGATACTTGTGGAATGTAACTCATATCAATTTATTATTGTAGCTTGAGCCGCTCGTCTGCAATTCGCTGTCAAAGTTGAAGAAATTAAAAATTAACGTGCGAAAAAGCAGTGTCTTCAAATTTTATCGATTTTCTCGCAAACTATAATAGATAGACTTGATCTGAAAGGTACTTATGAAACTTTAATAGTGAAGGAATGTATTTCCTATATGTATAGAGTATTATATTAAAAAAACATAATTGAAGTAGTTTGCAAATGAATTTATTTTCTTTTTATCACCCGGAAAATTTATGTTTTGTGTATATAACGTAGATGTATATTTTTGTGTCACAGTTACAAAACTTATTATTAATTTCGTGAACCTGTTGTTCCGGACCCGTTGTTTATGTGTGTTTTTCTTTCCACGTCACGTTGAATTAATCAAAACCATAAATTCGGTAGGCCTTCATGAACGGCATCGAATGTCTCGGGGCTTCTTGGACTAGAAACAAGAAGAAGAAGGGAAAAAAGAGGAGGAAGTTTCGAGTTTCCTCCCCGCATGATTTATGTACGATTAAGGGTTATAGGAGAAGAATGGGAGCAGAGACGTGGTGGCAAAGTTCGTGACGGAATTGTCGTGCTGTCCATCTCGTTGCTACTAGGTTTTATTGGACTTGGAACGACGTTCCCTTTGTGTGCTGTCGGTTGACGGTTGTCGGTGTGTGGTGGTGTGCTTACGCTGTGTTTGTATATTGGCTGTCGACGCATTTAGTAATTTACGGTGGAGTGCGCGTGAGACTTTCCCATTAGGGAGCCCCACGGTCTCTAAACACCTCGTATGGGTAATGGGTAATTGGGGGGCACGACATTAACGCCGCGCGATACACTTATTAAACACTAAATACCCTCTGATTGTTTACCTTTTTCCATTCAAAATAAACTCGCGTACGAGCAGCCACGACCGAGCAATTGCCAAGGAAAGTAGGAAGGACCCTTCCTAAAAATAAAAACGTGTACTCTATACTTCCGCTTTACACTAATTGCAGACTATAACCATAACTCACTTCATTATTATGTGACCAGGTGTTCGAATTCTTTACATCACAAATTGATCTTTTTAAAACATTTTGTAGTTTCAGTTTCTAGCATTTCTTTAAAAACTTTAATATTACTTAATTTAAACATCCTTTTTAATCCAGGTTGGGCCAAAGGCCCATTGACCGAAATCTTTCTGCCTATTTTCAATTCATATATACGCATTTGTGACTAAACAAGTATAATATTATAATAAAAAATATCGACAGTTAAATTGAATTAAATTCAAAAGGCAAATACTAACTAATTAAATTTATTAATTAATTAAACAAATCTATATATATACTATATCCATTTATTGTTATTGTATTTATGAGTTATTAATTAACATAATTTATTAATTAATAAAGCTCAAATATTCCAATTTGCAGTTGATTGAAATTTAATTATTTATAAATGATGTGTCACAAAATAATCATTACTATTTTGTAAATAATTTTAAATTGAAATATTTTAAATAATTTTACTAATATTTCAATACATCTTTCAAATAATCTGTGAGACACATCTATTGTTTTTGTACGATCCTTCAATTATATTTTTCTTATGTTAATTGTTGAATTATTCTCATAATTAGTCATACAATTTATTCACAAATATTGTTTTCTATAATTGAATTTATTGATCTAATTATGTGACCTTGTTCTTCTAGATTTTCTTTCTTGTAGATTTAGTTTAGTTAAATAAGGTAATTGAATCTAAAGGGCCGAATGTCTTTTAATATAATCAATTTTTGGTGAAGAAATTATCGGAATTTAATTACACTTTTACAAGACTTTAAATCACTAGTAACAATAAAAGATTATATATAAAATTGTCTTAATAAATTTGTACTTTCAACATAATTTTTTCAAAATTATGAAATGTATTTCAGTGATAATAAAATTGAACATCCTTTTTGTTGAATACTTTAATTAGAACTGATATTATTGAAAAGCAAGATATATCCATAAATCTAACTGAAAACTTTTCTTTTATTACGTATTAATATGTTTTTCAATATTTCTTTTTCAATAATTATAAAAACAGATATATTTAGAAAATTATTAAGTTTGTGTAATTATTAATAATATAAAAATTAATAAAATTTTACAAACTGTATTAGATGTATCATTCAATTACATTTTTCTTATGTTAGTTGTTGAATTTATTCTTACAATTATTCATACAATTTATTTATAAAAATTGTTTTCTATAATTGAATTTATTGATCTAATTATTTGATATTGTTCTTCTAGATTTTCTTTCTTGTAAATTTAGGTTAGTTAAATAAGGTAATTGAATCTAAATGTCTTTAAATATAATCAATTTTTTGGTGAAGAATTTTTCGGAATTTAATTACACTTTTACAAGACTTTAAATCACTAGTAACAATACAAGATTATATATAAAATTGTCTTAATAAATTTGTACTTTTAACATAATTTTTTTCAAAATTATGAAATGTATTTCAGTGATAATAAAATTGAACATCCTTTTTACTGAATACTTTAATTAGAAATGATATTATTGAAAAGTAAGATATATCCATAAATTTAACTGATAACGTTTCTTTTATTACGTATTAATATTTTTTAAATATTTCTTTCTCAATAATTATAAAAACAGATATATTTAGAAAATTATTAAGTTTGTGTAATTATGAATAATATAAAAATTAATAAAATTTTACAAACTGTATTAGATGTATCCTTCAATTACATTTTTATTATGTTAGTTGTTGAATTTATTGCCACAATTATTTATACAATTTATTTATAAAGATTGTTTTCTATAATTGAATTTATTGATCTAATTATTTGACATTGTTCTTCTAGATTTTCTTTCTTGTAGATTTCGGTTAGTTAAATAAGGTAATTGAATCTAAATGTCTTTTAATATAATCAATTTTTTGGTGAAGAATTTATCGAAATATAATTACACTTTTACAAGACTTTAAATCACTAGTAACAATACAAGATTATATATAAAATTGTCTTAATAAATTTGTACTTTTAACATATTTTTTTCAAAATTATGAAACGTATTTCAGTGATAATAAAATTGAACATCCTTTTTATTGAATGCTTTAATTAGAACTGATATTATTGAAAAGTAAGATATATCCATAAATTTAACTGAAAACTTTTCTTTTATTACGTATTAATATGTTTTTCAATATTTCTTTTTCAATAATTGTAAAAACAGATATATTTAGAAAATTATTTAGTTTGTGTAATTATTAATAATATAAAAATTAATAAAATTTTGAAACTGTATTAGATGTATTTCAGTCCAGAATAAAATTGAATATTGTATTCTATAGAATTGTTAAATTAGAACTGATATTAATGAAAAGTCCATAAGTTTCTTTCATTAAATTTTATTTATGAATTATTTTTTTATATTATAATTTTATTATTTCTATATCTTGGTGCAAATTGGGCCAAAAGGGCTAACGACCGAGGTTTTATAAACTAGAAAATGATACAAACAGATATATCTTGAAAGTAACTATAACAATATAAAATCCATTCAGTATTAAAATTACGCAGCCAAAGACAATTACGCCTCCAGGCATGCGGCATAATGTTTCAAATATTTAATGGTTTTGTAATTAGAGTATCGCAAATGCATTCTGTTTGCGGAGGCAATAAAAAATGCAAAATGGAAACTTTTGCGTCGACGTCGACAAAAGCGAACCTCCTGTTATCCGCTTAATTTTAACAGCCGTCTAAATATGATCCCGGCGACGTTTTATAACTGATTTTATTATTCTAATTTAAACAGGCCATTCGGTTTGTTGCTTTACGGGAATCATTAAAGTTTATTGCGGCTGTGGAAAAGAGTGAAATACTGCAATGCCAACCAACAACAACCACTGTGTGTTCTTGCCTGCTTCGCCTTCTATGCAGTTTGTGTCGCGTGACTCGCTTACCACAGGCAGTAATTTTTTCCATATATATGTATTTTATACATATATATCTATATATAAATGTAATGCATGGAAGTGTATACAGGGATTCCTGCGAGTGGAAGAGAAAGAGAGAGTGAGGGATGGATACACAAAGAGAGGAAGTGGAGTAAAGGAGAGGTGGACTATTCAGTTCATGCTTTTGTTAAATGAATATAAAAAGGGTTTGCCGGGGCGAAGCGGGGTTGTTGTGCTTGTAACAAAGTAAGTGCATTTGCAAAGCGGCCTCCCTTATGATAAAATAACGATAACGGCACCAATTTATCTTTTCGCATTGTACGTACAATAAATATAAACATGCATACGCAGTATTTATTCTGTGTATGAGGCAGATATAGTAAAATAAGGACTGCTTTCATTCGTCGCGATGACATTTTCATGACGGAATGGAAGAAGCGCTCCTGCTGTGATGGTGCAGGAGGTTTCAGGGAGAGGATAAAAAATGGTGAACGGTGAACGTGAGCTGCATAAATTTCCCTCGGAATGGAAATGTTTATATTTTTTCTCTCCCTTTCAACCCCCGTCGCCTCCTGCGACCGCCAAGTGCTCCGCGCTTTCCGCATCATTGTTATCAGCAATCTCATCCACACAGCTTTGCTCTGCTCTCATGTACCGCGCAAAATAGGATAATCTAACGCACGTGATGCAAAACGACATTGATTCGAAACCATTTCTCAAAGAAAACAACAGAAAAGAAACGGATTTATCAGTGTCTCTCTTACAATATGTTTGTTTTCGTCAATGTACACATTTTCTAGTGAATGTGCATCTATTTATTAGGGAAATGTACCAACAATCTATATGGAAACTTTTCTATTATAAGCAGAATAATGTACACCCATACCTCGCTTTACGGCCTTGATACGTTCCACGATACTTGGCCGCAAAGCGAAAAGCCGTATAAGGAATCAATGCAACATGCAATCTGTGGATAGATCGACATCGAAAAAAGTTTCTTTTGCCGTTATAGCGAAACATTTTAGGCCGTAAATCGAAAACGTGCCTTAATTGAAGAGAGCCGCTATAGCGAAAGAGCGGTGTATTCAAGACTTAGTTATAATTTAAACAGTATTAATGAAAATGAAATATATTTAGGGTGCAAAGACAGTGATAATAGAGATATACATTAGCGATTATAATAATAATATCAACATTTAGAGCAATAAAAACTACAAAAAATAAATTAAATACAATAAAAATGAAGAAATGCTAAAGAAAAAATAATATTGTTACAAAGGGCTATAGAACATAGGACTTTTTGCCTTATTATTGTAAATAAATTAGTAACATTAGTGTATGCAACAAAGAATAAAGGAATTTATCAGTGTCTTTGATATATTATGTCTATTTTGGTAAATGTGTACATTTACTAATGAAAGTAAAGTAAAATTACTATTCGTAAAATAATAAATACTTGTAGTAAATTTAGTAACAATTCAAGTATCAATGAAAACCGTTGTTACTATTTTTTTGTGAAAATCAATAATAATAATCAAGTTTATTATAGTCTTTAATATATTATGTCTATTTTGGTAAATGTGTACATTTACTAAAGAAAGTAAAGTAAAATTACTATTCGTAAAATAATAAATACTTGTAGTAAATTTAGTAACAATTCAAGTAAGTATCAATGAAAACCGTTGTTATTAATTTTTTTGTGAAAATCAATAATAATAATCAAGTTTATTAATCACAAAAGGGCTAACGACCTAAGTCTTTCGGCCCTTGGTAATCAACATTTAATGAATTTATAAATGTTGTCTTAAAATTTGAAAATTTCTGTGAATGTGTACTCTTACTAGTAAATGAAATATCGCCTAAAAAATATGTTAAAATAGTACACTCATGATTTACAAATCAAACAAAAAAAACAACTTGTAAATATAATATAAACATTTAATACAAAATGCCTTTTTGACAAGACAAGAAACATATTTTTAGTCACTGATTCTTAATTTATTAACTACAAATTTGATCAAAGTGCTATAAGACTGAAATATTTTGCTGATTATTAATAATTTATAAATTAATTTATTAAAGAAAATGATACTTGTAAATGTCTTTCGTATAACTTTGCAACTTTTCACATAAGCTATATTCATTTAATATGAAAATAGAATTATTAATGAATCTTTCAGGTAAAATGATAGTTGTAAGTCTTCTTTAAAACTTTTGCACATAATTTATTCAATAAAAATATTCTCATTGAAAAGTAAAATGTATTTCTATAATAGATTTAGTACTTGTTCAAAGTGAATCTATCAATTCAAATATTTTATTGGATACATTTGTGAAGTTTACGAAATATATTTTTACTGAAACATTTATAAAATATAACAAACTTTCACATACTTTTCACAGTTATCTCAAAATAGCATATTCAAATATACGTGTGATACAAAACGGCATTGATTGAAACCCATTTCTCAAAGAAAACAACAGAAAGAAAAACGGATTTATCAGTGTCTTTTTTGAAGAAAATATTCAATCTGGGCTTTTCAAGAAATTTAACAAGATTTTTTTAAAAGCAGGTTTTCTCTCATCTATTTATAGATAGTAACTTTTCGTTTTACATGTTTATAGACATAAATGGAAATGTTATAAAAACAATATTTCAGATTAATTTGTTGTTAAAATCAATAAATTTACTAGTTTTTTTTTCATGAGAAAATTTACGATTTTATGGTTTTTACAAAATGAAACAAGATTTTTTCCAATAGGATTTAAAAAAAAAACTTAAATGAGGTTACTAAAACTACTGTAACCTTTGAACAAAACGTCAGATGGCCATGAAATTTTAACACGCATCGTCTGAAGGTTGGTACTTCCTAAAAATCAAATGGTGTTGTTGATATTGGTGCCATCTATGTGTCTTCATACGAACTTATTGAGTGAGGTGTATAATTACACCCATATCTCGCTTTACGACCTAGATACGTTCCACGAAACTTGGCCGCAAAGCGAAAAGCCGTATAACGAAGCAATTATTGCGCTTGCGCAAGATTGGCAATGCATAGATATATCGACATGGAAAAAAAGTTTTATTTGCCGTTTTAGCGAAACATTTTGGGCCGTAAATCGAAAAACTGCCTTAATTGTAGAGGGCCGTTATAGCGAAATGCCGTATAAAGAACGGCCGTATAGCGAGGTATGGGTGTATATATATACATTAAAATTATTATTTATTACTTGTTAATCTTTTAAAGAGGTTCGAATTTAATAAGGTGACATAAATCAATTGAGACGCTACGCTACCTTAAGAAATATGAGTATATGTTGGACACTGCCAATTATAGCCATTTTCTATTGTTTTGTATATTTATTTGTACTTTTAGTTAATTCGTAATTCTAATATTTATTTTCAGTTATTTCGATGTAATAATATTTCCATTTAAATCATGAATTTATGAAATATTGATTCAATTATAACGGAATTTAATAATCCATAAACTTTTCGTATTTCCTTCACAGATTGAACCAACAAACCTCCCGGCAGTGTCGTAATTAGTTTTAAAGTAATCGCGAGGATATGAAAAGAGTGGTGGTGCCCTTTGAGCGAATCCGGCGAATTAATTATGCGCCGCCGAATTCATAGTTTTGTTGAACAAGTTTTGATATACTCGTACAAGCGGACATAACAAACTTGTCCAACTCGATGCGAAATTGTGAGTGAGGGAATGGCGGAGAAGGAGCACGAGGAGGAGGAGGGAGGCATTGTCCCGGTCCCACGTCCATCAACAGTCGACCCTAATTATACATAAATCTTTGAGGGTGAGACGGCGCGCAGGAAATGGAGGGCCGCAAAACGAATTCGCGCTTGGCGAACCTCGCCATTCCCAAATTGAATTCCTGCACCATCCAACCAACATTCACATCCACATCCACATCCTCGCATTAAATTATTATTTATACTATTATTACTATTAGCATTATACACACGTTCAGCGAATGATAATTCAATTGCGCTCCGCATATTTAAACAGCGACGGATTTAATTGTTATTATGATCGGACCATTTAAAATACTGTACTGTATTTATTTTAATTAACAATTTTCCAATTTAAATTTTTCATTTATATAATATTTTTAAAAAAAATCGCATCATGCAGGATTAATATAAACAATCAAGAGGGGTTAAAAGTCCCTGCATCACAAAAAACTGGTGCCAAATGGTGGTGGTTCGAATCCCACCGCTGAGTTTTACTTGACAGCAATATAAGGTAGTGAAGACTGAAATTCAGAAATAGTGCCAAAACCATTAAAATAATACTTATATTATCCTATTATGTAGTGAAATATTGTAGAAATACAAATATAGGTGAATCTCGGTATCCGTTTCTGATGTTTGGTCTTATTATAGGACGTATACCAAACTACCCTTTACCAAAAAAAGAAGTAATATAAAAAAGTCATTAATCCGTTTTCGTGCAAAAAACTCTTGATTTTAAAGTTATTATATAGTATTATATTAATTTATTAATTAAATCAAAAAGCAAATCAAACTCTGTTTAAAATATAAAAACAAAATTTGCTTTTTTTATCTTTATTCAGTCGCTTGTTACCAGGATTAGAAACTTTTTAAAAACATCTTTCCATAGAACATTGTATCTGTCTTCTGAGGATGTATCTAAAGTGTATAATTTTGTATTATAATAACATTGTATACAAAGTATGTATAATTTAATTAAGTCGTATTACAGTTTTTGTTCGGTATACGACTTAATTTGTTAGCACAATTTGTTTCGTCTAATTGGTATACCTTGGTATACGTCTAATTCGGAATACGTCCTGAATTAGACGTATACCAAGGTACCACTGTATATGCCAATGAGAAAATGTTTCAATTTCAAAACAAGTGTGAAAGCTATCATTAATATTGTATAATTTCAATTTAATAAAAATGAGTATTTTTTTAAGTCATTACTAATGTGAGATAAATACACCCATACCGCTCTTTATACGGCATTTCGCTATAACGGCCCTCTTCAATTAAGGCACGTTTTCGATTTACGGCCTAAAATGTTTCGCTATAACAGCCATGTCGATATATCTACATGTTGCCAATCTTGCGCAAGCGCAATAATTGATTCCTTATACGGCTTTTCGCTTTGCGGCCAAGTTTCGTTGAACGTATCTACGCCGTAAAGCGAGGTATGGGTGTATTGAAGTTATTTTATATAAGTTATAATAATATATTATTCAATTTTTATGTACATAGATGTTTTGATTTCTTAACTAGACAAGTAATAGAGGAAGTTAATATTATGTTATATTAAAATATTGTAAACTTGTCACTAGATATTGAAGTTAATTTAAGTTAAGTTAAAGCATTGACACTAGATAGCAAATTTTGGAATTCTAATGGGAATTGGAAATTGGATCTACTTAGTATGGTTAGAGTCGCCTGTCTACATTCTAAGGTCCTCGGTTCGAGTACCAGATACAACACAGGATTTTGTGTTTTCTTTCAGTGCATTTTCAGTGCTTCTGGAATGAGGTAATTGATTCCTCAAAACAAAACAAAAACAGTCTTTAGGAGATTAGTTGTCAATGGACAATTGTTACAAACAAGTCTCTGAAATGATTTACTGAATATAGATTGTAAATGTCGTTACAAAAAGACACTTCTTGCTGTTGTTTTCATATACTTATTTCTATCTTTTTAGAGCAATAATTTTCAGAAACTTTAGTTATTTTTGAGTGAAACATGTTATATATAAGAATAACAAGATCATTTCTTATTTATTGATGGAAAAGTAATATTACGGATAACATTTTTAACTTTAAATGAACTTGTTGGAATATTGTTGTATTTCACAATTAGTATCAGACAAGTGAGTTTCTATTCAATTATATGACAATAGTATCTATAGTATCTGTCAGAGTGAAATAAAGCTGAAAGTGAAACATGGGAATTACTTGTTTGGGTATTTGATAAGTAAAGTTATTGTTATTTTCAATGCTGCGTGTTTTTAATAGCGAGATGATTGTGGTCTGTAGAGCAGGGCGGAGGGCGACGAGGAGAAGGAAAAGGGTTTTATGTACGGCCGTTTCGTCGTCATTATTTCCATCCTGATTTAATTAGGGCCACTAAGGTGGAACGCCGTGTACATACACGGAGTCCTTTGTTAAACTGAGGCCATTATTTCATGTTCGAAATGTTCTTTGTGTATAAATAACTATAAACTGCTCTCCGTGTGTGTATAACACATACTCCGAGAGATACCCGCATCGGAGAGAGAACGATAGTGTGGACATATGGGGAAGAGTCTTATTTTGTTTTTACTCTTATTCTCTTCAGCCTCGGTTTCTTCTTTTGCATCATCTCACGAACGGCAAAAAAAGTGTTGATGCCGGGTAGATAGAGATCGGAGAGGACCGCACTATTGTATGCAAACTGCACTAGGTCATATATATTTTGCGTGTCGTGTGGACCCAGGGTCCGGCATAAATTTTCGCCACCTCTCGCACCATTGTCTCGCAAAAATAACGGCGAAAGCAACAAAGTAAATAATTTCACGAAGGGACGTCGGCAAAAGGAAAGCGAAGCGCTTTCCGCCACCTTCTGGTTTAGAGGCTAACACCGAGGTGATCTAGATGTTGGGGCCGTCGCGTGTTGCTCCTCCGCGAAGGAATAAATTTAATTAAGCCCTGTCCAGGGAAAATATGGCCCAATAATCGAGGGAGAGATAAGGGGGCGGCATTAAACTACCGCCGCTGCCGCCGCCGCCTCTTATCAAATAAAGAAAACGGCAATTATATCACATACATTTGTTGCCATTTATATAAGCGCCGAAGCGCATAAACCATTCTCCCTCCTTCGCAGCTTTTAAAGAGCAAAACGCGTCCGACGTCCTATTTATTCGCGCTTAACCACAATAAAACGCTGCAACGGATTTGCATATTACTGCCGTTGTTGTTGTTGTTGTTGTTTAATGCTCAACAACTCTCTCTCTCTCTCTCTTTCTCTATAGCAAACTCCTATCTAATATAGATCTGAGCGCGCCACGCAATTCAACAACGCTTTCCACCGTCGCCCGAAGAAAGCCTCGCATTCCCATTTCCCAACCCGATCATTTCCAACGATTAATCAACTCGCATAACTTCGTGCATTATTTATTAACGCTTATAAAGTTACCAATCATTTGCCAACTGCAATTCCGGCCAAAGCGATACAACTCTGATTTCATTATAGATCTAACAAATGCCGGATTATACTTTCCACGATTATCGCGACTTATTTTTATGTAAAGCATTTTCAGAAGCATTTTATTTTTATGTAAATCATTTTACTTTCTACAGTTAGTTTTATTATCTTTATTTTAATGAAAAAGGCGATTCATAACCGAATGGCTTGAGTCGTCGTCCGCAAAATTTGGGTTCTAGGTTCAAACCCCTGTACTTCCAAATATTTGCAGCCAACAAAATGAATTAGTTGTCAATGTGGTGATTTGTGGAATGTTTTGGATAGATTGCAAATATCGTTGCAAAAAGCCCAAAAAAAACAAAAAAATTAATGAACATATACATTATACATCTTTGAACAAACCCTTTAGAATTTGTCTTAATATTTAACGTTTGTCGTTTGATTGAAATACTGCTTTCAAGTTATTTAATTTTGCTGTATTTCAATAATAGTTTTGTTACAACTATGATCTGTAATTATGGTTTATACTTTTCATGATTATCAAAACTTATTTGTAATGTTTTAAGCTACATATTTGATGTTTGTATGAAGTGTTTTACAGTTTACAAATGTATTTCATTATTTGCTTTTTAATATATTGATATGTTGAGATTCGCATGAAAAAAGATATCAGTTTGACATACCGTTTAGCATTTATCTTAATATTTATCGTTTGATTGAATTCTTTATTCAAGAGACTAAATTTAGCAGTATTTCAACATTTGGTTTGTTACGCCTATGATCTGTAATGATGGTTTAAAATTTTCATGATTTTCACAACTCGTTTGTAATATAAATATTTTCACTTGCATTTTATGTTCGTGCACTTTGTTTTATACAAAGTTATTATTTAAATTTCCATTATTTCCATTTCCAAATTTCAATACTTGTAATGTAAAAAACTTAAAACTACTAACAAATTATTATATAAAAACTGAACATCCAACAGCAAATATATAACAAATCATTTAAATTAATATATGGTGAGACTTTCTTGATTATAAATATGGAAAAAACTAAAAAAAAGTAAGTTTGATTTTGAATAAATTCAACATTTCAATTATTTTTTTACAAAATTGCCTCTGTCTCACTTGCGTTATGTAAGAATAATTTGAATATTTAATAATACTAAACTAATCAAGGAAAACAAGTAGAATTTTGAGAATTATATAAAAACAATTTATACTACTATACTAATATACTAATATACTAATATACTAATATACTAATATACTAATATACTAATATACTAATATACTAATATACTAATATACTAATATATGCTATTATTTCTAATCATTTGAACACCTTAAAAAATAGATAATTCATTGAAATTATTAATATGCGAATAATTATTATATATAGAAACTTTTAATGGAACAAATCATTTTATAGCATAGTGTATGTCGTTGAATATCTACTTGAAAATGTATTTTTATGCCACAATATTTAGCTATCTATATTTCATAAATAATCTTAGTATTTTTTAAGTGTTACCATGATTACACAAGTAGAAAACATGTATAAATATGTAAGTCAAACATGTGTAAATATATAAGTAAAAAAGTCGACAACTACTGTCCAATTTTGAGACGCCAATTTTTGGAAAAAGGACTTGATGAAATGCTGTGTATCATACAATCATAGCACACATGATTCTATATACATATGCAAAGGGCTACTAGCTGCAGTCTACTAACAAGTACTAAATTAAACATTTGAAAGTAATTGACAATACTATTAGCCTCTCATGACAATTAACCCTAATTGCGCTTTATATATAATTGTTATAATTTGATGGTGTCTGATAATGCGTGTTGGCATGTTGCTCGTTTGGCCATGATATCGGTTATTAAGTGAGCTAGTGCCATAAAATGACAGCGACTTGATTGATCAGGTTCAAATAAAGTCATTACTCGTTTCGTATCTCGCACGCGAATAACGAACACATCACACGTCCGTCCGTACGTTCGTTGTTTCGCACTCCCGAAGCACAACACCACCAACCACCACAGCCACCCACAACTCCCTTCACTTGCAAACATGTATGAATGTAATAATGGGACCGGCACGAAACGGCGGGTGCAAATGGAAAAACGATGAATATATTATATAATAATGCAATGGCATTGCCGTATCATAATAACAATAACGGGGAGTTGACCCAGATTCCGGTGATTAACGAATTAGCGCAGGGCTTGCGCCATGCATATTGATGCAGTTTTCATACACATATTCACAGTCACATACATATATGCTTTTTGGTACACTGAATAATTCACAGACGCATTCTCGCAATTCATCATCATTCTGCGTGTTCCGACCTGTGGACACAGAAACGGAAAACAGTGGAAGTAACCATAACAATCGCACTATTTACTCTAACATGTATAATTTCATAATTAGGCAGTTTAGCCTGTTCTGTTTGCGGGCTTAATGAAATAACAATAAGCATTGTTATGTGAACCGTACGTAATTTTAGTTCAAGCTCACCCCTTTATTTATCTCCCTGTGTGCCATTCCGAGCAGTTTAATTTTTTAAACTTAATGAAAAGCTATTTACAAACTTCATTCTAGTCGAGTTAACAAACACATACAATGTTCTATTTTATTAAAAAGAAATTATAAATTTAAACAATTCCTACATACATGCAATGCTTTAGTGATACTATTATGTGTATGCTCAAACGAGAATCTTTCCATTCATAAGACAGAGGATACATAAAGACGTAAGTTCAAATAACGTACAATCGCTTAACATATGTGTATTATTAGTCTAAATGTCAAATTGGTGAAAAATAGTTGTTTTAATCGAAATATGGAAATTCTGAAAAAAAACTTTCCTAAAAAATAAGTACATAAAGACGGAAGTTCAAATTACGTACAATAGCTTTGCATATGAAAATTCTTAATCAAAATATTAAATTTATTAAAAACACATAAAATCTGTTGAACTTTACGCAAAAGATATTAAAAGAATCCAAGTTTATAAGTTTATATCCCATATAATATACACTAATTATTTTTTAGTTTATACTTTATTTATGTATATTTTTTTGTAAAACTCAACTTTTACATACATTTAATTTCATAGTTCTAATTGATCTATATTGACAATATTTAGTAAATAATAGTGTTTGGATATCAAGAAAATATATAGAATTATTGAATATCAGTTAAAATAACATCTGTATTATACATTGATTTTAAAAAAATACAAAATTGTGCATTATTTTAACTATTGTTAATTATTTGTTTTTTTTTAATAAGCTTCAATATAAATGTTTGTGAAATAAGTAAAAGGATGTTCAATGGAATTCAGCTTCGGTTAATGTGTACATTTCTACTAAATTATTTATGTGTTTCATTATTTAGTAGTTTGTAATGCATTATCAATATTCTTTTTATAATTATCAACTCTAAATTTCGTTTCATTAAATAATATAAAATAAGGTCAATCGTAATGTAGTGACTATGTTATAAAAAAAGTTGTTCTAATTTTCGACATAAAAGTACATAAAATAGATCAAAAACAGATGATATTTAGCTCTTTTTAAATGTGTACATTTACTATTTAATTATTTTGAAAAGTATTATTTGAAACAACATAAATATTACACCAATTACATAACAATACTAAATTGAAGTTAATGTTTTGAATATTTATAGGATTATCGATGTTTCAAATTATTGGCCTTGGTAGTAAATTACGGTTAAAGGGTTAAGATTAAAATTAGATGTGGATGGAGAGTGGAAAACCAGCGTAATGGAAGGATCAATACGATTTTGGTGTATGTGGAGCTCATTAGATGGCTTGTTTAGGATTATTACGATGTTGGTAATCGCGTGCAGAAATTTATATAATATTCAGGCTTAATCATAAATTTAATTGAATGAGAAAAAAATACACGTACATTGTTTACTTTACAAAAAGCTTTTACTGTTTAAAATGTAACTTATTAAGTTTATAGTTAAGTTATTAAAAAGAAAACAAATATTTGTGAAAATCACGATTTTTTTTCTTGAAAATATTTTAACAAAATAAAATTTAAATAAGTATTGTTTATACTGTTTTTAAAATCTTCGATTAGTCTGGTTTCAAACATTCCAGTATATTGGAAGAACCAATTAACCGCACTGTACGAGATGTGTTTGCATTTAGATCATTGTTTAGTCCTGTTTCAAATAGTCCGATACGTATGAATTATTCAGAAAATACGGGATTAGGGTTTTATAATCTTCGATTAGTCCGGTTTTAAACATTCTAGTATATTGGAAGAACCGATTACCCGCACTGTAAGAGATGTATTTGCATTTAGATCACTGTTTAGTACTGTTTCAAATAGTCCGGCACGTATGAACTATTCAGAAAATACGGGATTACGGTTTTAAAATCTTCGATTAGTCCGGTTTCAAATATTCCAGTACATTGGAAGAACCAATTAACCGCACTGTACAAGAGGTATTTAGATCATTGTTTAGTCCTGTTTCAAATAGTCCGACACGTATGAACTATTCAGAAAATACGGGATTACGGCTTTAAAATCTTCGATTAATCCGGTTTCAAACATTCCAGTATATTGAAAGAACTAATTACCCGCACTGTACGAGATGTATTTAGATTATTGTTTAGTCCTGTTTCAAATAGTCCGACACATATGAACTATTCAGAAAATACGGGATTACGGTTTTAAAAACTTCGATTAGTCCGGTTTCCAACCATTCCAGTATATTGGAAGAACCAATTAACCGCACTGTACGAAATGTATTTGCATTTAGATCATTGTTCAGTCCTGTTTCAAATAGTCCGACACGTGTGAACTATTCAGAAAATACGGGATTACGAAAAGACTGCAGTTTGTAACAGTTGTTTTATAGTAAAAATATGTTTTGTTTATTTTTTTATCAGTATGTGTTGCAATAAATGTTTATTATTAAAAAAAATAGTTGTACATCAAAATGTGAAATCAATTCACAAACATTTCGAAAATATTTTGTTTCGTACAATAGTCATAGATTTAACTGTATAATTAGCAGAAATTAAAGTTCATCTTCAATTCAAACTTCTCAAACACAAGAAGCTCCCAAATGAAGAAATTTATTGATTTTGAAGATATAATAAATCAAAAAGTTTAAGATGTTTTTAAAATGATTAATAGATTGTTATTGAATTAAATTAAAGCTGAAATGGATGGAATTGTAATAAGTGAAATAGCTTTTTTCGTAAGGTTTTTTTTTATATAGGAAAGTTGGGTAAACAGTAAAAGAACAGTGCTTTATAAAAGTGTGATTATACTGGAATGATTCCGAGGGGAGAAGAAACGTGCGTGGAAATTAAATCCGGTCCCGACAACATCTATCTTCTCTCCTTCGGTCGAAGGAGATGCGAAAGTAAATATGTTTGCGTTATTTAAGACGTTCGTCCTCCTGAAGCCGTCTCGTCCTCTTCATTTTCTCTTCTTCCCTTTATTTATTTAACCGTCGACTCTCACTCTTTTCGCGAATTTATTTCACCTTTCGTTAAATATATCGAAGCACATAAACCAAATTTTATAACGTGCACTTTGCATAAAAATTGCTTTGTAGTCGCTGCAGACGGTGACGTTCTCTTGATGCTATCGGACTTTAGGGCTTTAATAATATTCAACGTGCAGACATGTAAAAACCGATTATACGGTGCAATAACTCACCTCTTTATGGCAATTATAAATATTCGCCGCGACGAATTTTTATACGAGAACAAGTGTTTTGTTTCTCGAGGAAAGAGTAAATGTTGAGAGAGAGAGAAACGAGTTTCGTAAATTATTGTGGATAGTTTAATAAAAGGATTTTTTTTTCGCGTTTTGTGTGGGCCAACGATATGTTCCCGTCCTTATTCATCTCTTTGATATTGTTGCTCTCCGTCTTTATTTGTCTTGTCCTCTTCTCTTGTTTTTGTTGTTGTTCTTCTGGTCCCCTTTCGAGCGGAAAGTAATGCATGTGAGTGTATAAATAAAAGCCGAAGATTGTTTTAAATATAAGCCAGGGCCGGTTAACGTCAGTAAATCAACAGGGCCGGAGGAGTTATGCTGTCCCGACATGCGACCCGTCGTCGAAAGCTTCGCATGCGAGATTCACGTCCACGGGAAATATAAAACCTTCTTCGGCAGCAACGCTCCAACAAACCACCGACAGGACTACCGTGCCCCGAAGAAGCGAAGCGGATGGAGAGGAGGTTGGAGGACAAAAAAAAAACGAGCAGAAGAACAAAGAGATGAGAGCAACGCAACTGGCGGCAATAAATAGACGGAGAGGCGAGGAACGGTCCTTTTATAAAAAAAAAATCACCTTTCAGAAGCAATTACCTATAGGTTTCAGTCTCAAAGCAGAGCTCGTAAGAATCACAGTGATAAAAATAAAATGATTCAGTGAATTCTAAAAATGTATTCTAATGAACCAATTAATAAAGAAGTAAATATATCTTTGAAACAATAATTACCAAAAAATAGACCTTTCACAAGCAATTACCATTTGGTTCCATTCTCATCAAGCTTGTAGAAATAGTGATAAAAATAAGTTAAAGATAAAATAATTACATTTATTTGAAGATACAATGCTAAGTCTTATAGTATGTTATGATTACCAGATCTAATAAACTATTTATGGTGTAGTAAACATATCTTTACTAATACTTCTCAAATCAGAAATACCTTTAACAAAAAATTTACATCAGAATAATTTGGATAACACACCGTATATATTGTAAAGTGTCTTGATATTTAAAGAAACAAACATATTTGGATTATAGTTCTCACAACATATTTCGGAAATTATCATTGTTAGAATATAGTATTAGGAAACTCATAGCCGACTTATAGCCGAATGGCTTGAGTTGACGTCCGCAAAATTTGTGGTCCCGGGTTCAAATCCAGGTACTTCCAAATATTCGCAGACATCAAAATGAATTAGTTGTCAATGGGCAATGGTTCCGAACAAGTGTCTGCAACAACGTGGTGTTTTGCTGAATGTCCGATTTTGATAGATTGCAAGACCAAAAAAAAAGAAAATTCATTATCAGAAATATAATATTGTCTTACAATATTAAGAAGCATTAATCTGTATCTGAAATTATAGTTCTAAAAATGAATCTTCTTTCAAATATAATACCTATTTACTTCAGATTATTTATTGGCTTTAAAGTATAGAGTGCCTACAATGGTAGTTATTTGGAGTGAGTACTTGAAATACATAGAAAACACACCATCCTTAATCTAACAGTGTCTTGCAGTATAAATATTACAACTCACCATGATAATTCTAAAAGTCGTTTACAATATTAAGAAGAAACCATATCTCTATCAGATATTACAGTTCTCAAAATAACCAACTTTCAGATATTTATATATGAGAATACTTAGATCATGTTAATTCTAGAAGTGTTTTCTTAATACTACAAGAATCAATAATATATGTACCTGAAATTATAGATTTTACAACAGAATCATCTTTCAAAAAGTATAGTTAAAATGCTTATTCTATATAGTATTAAGGAGTAAAAATATTTGTGTCAGAAAACTCAAGACACCATCATCTTTTTGAAATATTAGTTATTAAATACGTTAGATTCTAATACCTTAGTATTTTAATGATTAGAATACTAGAGTATGTCCAAACTATGCTAAATTTAAAATTGTCTTGAAAAATTTAGAAATGAACATATATTTGTATCAGAAAATACAATTTTCAAAATAGAATCACTTTTTACAAACAGTTACCAATAGGTTTTAATCTGAAAGTAGACATTTCTCCCAAATGTTAATATAATATATAATAAAATAATAATAAACAAAACTTTAGGGAAGAGATACCTGTTGTTGATTATATAGAGTATATTAAATGTTTGACTCTCTTTATTGTTCTCCAAATTTTTAGAGCAATTAATAGGTATCTGTGTACTTCAAAGCTAATATGAATTCTGATGGTGTACTTTATAGATTTCAAAATAAGTTGATGCATCAAATTACTCCAAAATTATGAAAGACTCTTTTTAACAACAACTACAATTCTATTACAATAATGACAATTGTAATTATACCCCTCTCCACAGTAGTTATATTGTAATAAATATTGTTATAGCTGAGTTTCGTTTTTGGATTTATGGTCTGCGCTTCGAGTTAACTTCACAGAAGTCGCGTGTATTTCCATTCCAGTTTTGCTCCTCGCTGTGCCCATCTTCTTTATTCGACGTCCGGAGACAATAGGTGCGAGAGTCGGCTCTCGATTTAATATAAAAGGACGAAAAATTATATCGGCGAGAAAAACGAGAATGCTTCATCCTTTGCTGTTGTTGCTGCTGCTGCTGCTGCTGCTTCTGCTGCTGCTTCTGCTGCTGCACAGATAACTTTCGTTCGACCTTTTTTGGGCAGCGCTTTATTTATTTTCGCCACATCGGATCCCGCCTAATAAAACGAATGGCAAACACATAAATCCCATTCAGCAGTCTGCAGTTTCTACCCCCTAGGGGCGAGGAGAGGAGCGGGAACGGCACGCCGAAACGTAAATATTAATTGATCGATCGATTAACATTCGTCCAATTATGAGCTCAGCGAGAAATGCAAAAACTCTTTTCGCTCCTTGTTTTCTCTCTGCAATTTCGTTGATCAATCAGTATAGCTGCGCGCTTCATTAGCTTTTGCTAATTAGGGGGCTCGCGTTTTTAACTTTCATGATTTTCATTTAGTCTCCATTGAATTTATCTCTTTTTTTTTGCTAACTCCAATCCTCTTTCTACCTTATAAATCTTAACATTGTATTAACCAGATTTAGTACATTTTAAGATTACTACTTACTTTCATTTAGTCTAGTAAATTTATTTTTAATATTTTCTTATTATGAAACTCATTTTTATTTTCCTATTATTTTTTTAGCAATCTACTATATCAGGAAATAATTTGTTAATTTACATATCTATAACTACACGAAAACTGTTAATTAATTGCTTGTCCTTGAATGATAAGTTGCTGATGCATGTTCTTGATTGTACAAACGTCACTTTGATATTTCTTGACGTAAAGTTGTCAGCACTTTGCATAACGTCTGAATGACGTGATTTTACAAAATATTTAGAAATTTTATCAAAATATTAGTAACTAATTTTCTTAATTTATTCATAATTTGGTACAATTCAACGGAAAATTAAATCTTTATTAATAAATTTCAATAATTAAGCATCCCAATTATACATTAATAAGAGAACAACTAGTACAAAAATAAATACATTTTGAATATCAATGCCCGTCACTGTCCATATATGAGAAACCGGGGTTGGTTGTCACAAATTATAAACCTTTCATATTTCAATATACAAAGAACCGTTTTTGAAATATTGATTAGTCCATTTGAAATATTTGTGTTTCTACTGACTGGAGAAGTACGTAACGTACTTATAACATCATCAAATTCACTAAGAATCGTACTATATTAGATTTACCTGCATTAATAACTGGATAAGTAAATAACTTTTTGCCCATTTTATAGTAGATTCAGGTAGGTTTGAACGTTTCATTACAACGTTTATAAAAATAAGTATGTAAATTTTAGTTTTTCACTAATTTTCTTTGATTGTACAAAAAAATAAAGTGAAAATTGTTAAACAAAGCGAGAATAGACATGTAAAGCGATAATTAACGTATAAAATGACACTTGGCAAGTTATTTAGACCCTCTAGTCTATTTTATTCTTGTACTTTGGTTTGTACTTACAAACTTACTTCCTCAAACATCTTACTGAACAGAATAAATCAACTTTGTGACAATCAACCCCATTATTCTACCAATATATTTATATACAAAATAGAATTAAATAGAAACTGATTAACTGATTTTTTTATTCATTAATTACATGAATGTTGCTGGCTTTTGATACAATATACATTATTTCAAATTTAACTCATTTTTGCAATAATAATAAATAAAATTTTAATATTATATATAAAATGTAAGAAAATATACGTTAAAAACTGAACAACTGTTAAAAATGTGTTAATTAAAATCATTTTGAATTATTTCCAAGGGAATTACATAAAAACTAACATCGTAAAAAGAATAATAATTGAGCAGTAATTCAAGAAATATCGTATTTAAGATGACTTAAATTGCATGAAATATTGCCAAAAACTTTAACGGCCCCCGGGATCATGTTTAATTGGACCGGTTCTTGTTCTGTTTCTTAATTAACTTTTGCGAAAAAAGAAGTAATATATATATACATTCAAGCACGTTAAGTAATCTTTAATAATGAGCGGCGGCAGCGTAAAATGTGCGTCGGATTTAATGCGATTTTTCCTCATCCCTCTTTATATTTCTCCCTGAACATCATCGCCATAATTTCGAGCTGTTAGTAAAAAATAGATATATAAAGAGGGGGTGTCTATATACCATTTACTTTTTTTATGTACATACAGACATATATTTTTCTCCGGTTTACGATAGTAGGTGTGAAACGATATCAGCTTGACCAGGCCCGGGTTAAATTCCTCTTTTTTATGGTATCAGGGCCCATAATAAAAGTCCACGCACCGGCAGGGGTCTTGCGGGAAATAAAAGGGTCTCTCCAACGACCGTCGTAAACGACGCCCGAATTTTATCCATTCATGAATCGGGAAGGGCCCGGTTATTAGTAATTTAAGGTACGCCAATAAATTGCGGCGGAGACCTTAAGGTTTGTTGCTCGACCCTCTTACGCAATATTTCCACCGACGAATTACGTTATTAGAGCCAATTAACCGACACCAAAAACACTAAATTCACAATCGGTATTAGATGGATTTAGAATGACTCAATTTAGTACATATTGTTGTAGCATAGCTTGCATTGTTAAGAGCATTCCAGAATTCATAAATTCAGTATTAATAAACAAATATAGTATGGTACTTTGAACATAAATATATCAGCATTAAGAGTAAATGTTGATCTGTTGTTGCTTATTCTTGATTCTTGATTCTACAAAAGTAATATAGTCATGAAATATCATTATTTTATCGTTTTCAGTCGATGACGTTACGTTAACGTTTCATAACAAATTATTTCTAAAATTGTTAGTTTATTAAAGATATTTTGGAATAATTACTATAGTCCTGAAATAGTATTAACTTAAAGGTTTTAGTTGTTAACATGTTTCACGTTTCATAGCAAATTGCTTCTACAAACAGTTGCTTTATCAAAGATATTTTGGAATTATTAATGTTCCTAACTATTTTCTGAAATATCATGAAACTGATGTTTCTAACTATTTCCTGAAATATCATGAAACTGATGTGTCTAACTATTGACAAAACATTGACATTACATAGCAAGTTACAGATATTTTTTCAATTATTAGTATATATCTGAAACAGCATTCACTTAAGGTTTCTACTCTTTTGGCGTGATGTTACATGGGTATAGTTTCATAAAGTTGATTAATATAGTAAATAAACTGGTAAATAAATAAATTAAAGTTTGCTTATAGTAAACATCATTTCTCGTTATTTTGGAATATATTTCAGTAAAATAAATATGACGTAATTGTTGCATGATGTTATATATATAGCTATTAAATAGGTAATACGAAGCAAAAGATAAAATTCTTACATTCAACTAATTAATTTTCTCCCTAAAATAAATATTTTCACCGACAAATTACATTATTAGAGGCAATTAACCGCAGCAGCAATAAATTCCCAATTGGAATTAGATGGATTTAAGCCACTCGATTTATCACGTTTAAAAATAAATGAGCTTACGCAACGGGAGCGTCGCGACGCCAGACATAGGAGGAGACGCGCAGTAGAACGAAACAAAACAGAACGAACGAACGAACAGCACAAAAAAGGAAGAAGGACAGCACGAAGCAAAAAACGCAGAGGAACGAATGTGGGGAAGGAAAGGCGAAATGAAAAACAAACAAACAAACAGGACGAGCCGCACGAGTCGCTGCGTTATTCAGAAGGTCCTTACATAATTCACAGTTTGCGCGCTCGGTTTCTTCGTCTTGTTGCGCAAAACCCTTCCACGATAATTGTTTTGTCTTGATGCCAGACGTTTATTCAGTTTATTATTCATTGGTTTAAACCGTGAAACGACGTTTCGTTTTTGTGTAATTTTTTGGAGGTGATATTTATGAAGTCAGAATCATTCCTTAAGTTATGAAATGAACATTAGTTTATTTTGAATACTTATTGATTTACATGCATAGAAGTAGATTCTGCAAGCAAAGTTTAACCTAACGAAGTTATTTTCTTTTTTGAATTATATATATTTTTTAGGAGCAAAATTAAGAAATCAATATTAAATTTTGAGTTATTAAATGAAGATTCGTTTCATTTGAATCCTAATTGATTTATGTATTTAGAAGTAGATGTTTACTATATCATGTGTACCAAATGTTTACTACGTAGTACTTTAATCTCTTTACTTAATAACTTATTTCTTCGTTTAAAGTTACCTCTTTCTTCAAACAAACACAAATTCACTAAATAAACCATAGGATCTTAGTACATCATCAATTAAAGCTTATATTCTATACATATTAAAGTAACATCATTCTGGTCATAGTATGTTAACCTTTAAAACAAAGTTTCGCTCTAGGAAGAAATTTCGTAACTTTTATTTTGATTTATTTGTTCTTAGATTTATGTATTACAAAAAAGTAGATTTTGACTATATTATAAGTAATTACCAAATAGTATTTTAACATATAAGAAGTATTGAAGAGTCTGAACATTGTTTCCTCGGTAAATATTACCTCTGATTACGAAACTTCAATATAACGAAGTAGGCAATTGCTTGTAGCAAATATAACTTCTCTAATTCAACCACATGATCTTAATACATCTTCATTTAAAGCTTTTATTATATACTAGTTCAAGTAATATCATTCTGGCCATAGTATTTTGAAAATACCTTTGAAAATAAAGTTTCGCTCATCGATGAAATTTTGTCCTTTTTGTGATGTTTAATTTGTTCTGAAACCATATAAATTTATAGTTTAGAAAGAAGTACATTTTTACTATAATATTATATGTCAAGTTCTTAGCCAAATAATACTTTAATGTATAGGAAGAGTCTACAAATTGTTTCCTCGGTTACCGTTACCTCAGGTCAAGAAGCTTCATTATAACGAAGTAATCAAATATAACTTCTGAATCTTAGAACATCCTCACTTAAACCTTATTTTCTATATAATTATAGGCAGTTTTTCACTAAAGCATCAATTAACACGATTAAAGTTAGTATTGGTAACGAATCTTCAATTCAGCGCAGTAAGCAATTTTTTACAACATTCTCTAATTCATTAAAAAATATTTTGTAAACAATAAAAAGAGCAGATTTTTACTACATAATATTTGTTAAGTATCATGTTTCTTCATTTAAATTTACCTCTGATAATGAAGATCTACAACATCTATAATACATCCATTGGATATTAGTTCATCATAATTTATTGCTTATTTTCTATACAAATGACAGAACTAGATTATCACTACATCATATATATTAAGTAAATAGTTTATTTGCATAAAGTTACTTTTAATCAGGAAACGCATATGTTTATAATTAAGCAATTTCTTTCATTAAACATAACTTGAACCATTGGATCTTAGTCCGTTTTATCATTTTAAGCTTATTTTCCATACAGATGATAGAACTATATTCTCAATTCACTATATTCACCATAGCACAAACTTTGATTAAACTTTGATATAACAAAGTAATTTCCACCAACAAACACAACTTTCATTGATTTCAAAGCTCATTTAAAGCTATTTTCTATACAAAATAATGTATTCTAATTTGGGTTATAATATATTTATCTATATTAGTGAAACTTTACTAAATATATTTGTTGAACACAACCAATTCGTTAATCGAAGAAAACCTGTATACTAATGTTTACGTGTCAAATTCCAACTAATCGATGAGCAATTCGGAACATTTTAATTTAAGAATACAGTGTGTCGGCATCATCCTTTCATTAAAGATAGAAAAAACAACAACAACAACAACATGTGAAGTTGAATAACAAACGACGAAGGTAAACTGCACGCAGGAAACAATTAGCAGGATTAATATTAATCCTGGGCGTTCTCCTGCGAAACGTGAAACGTATTCGAAATAAATTTAATAACGCGAAACGTTGGCGCGGTTCACGTGTGTGCTGTGTAGCAGGAAATTAATTAAATCGAAATAAATTGTATTTTTTTTGTCAGCACGTAATGAAATAAATCAGATTACCGTAGGCCACTTACGTATTACTCATACCGGCCGTACTGTGCTATACCTCCTCCTTCCTATATAAAATATGTGGGGCTAAGTGTGTGTGTCGTACAGAACAAACACATTAAATTAAACGTTGCGACCTTTAAATTTTGCCCGCATTGACAGCCAGTCACGCCACTCCGTGTGTATTTCCTTCTTCATTTATATATATATATATATATACTATAACTATATATATATATAACAGTACTGTATATAGTTTTATTTTCTTCCCTTTACATATCGCATTTGCATATCTCGCATATTAACAATTACAGAAAAAGAAAAGGAGTAGTGGAGGGTTGGAAGAGGGAATATATATATATATATGGAAAAAAAGAAATGTTTGTGAAAAAAAGGAGTTTCAACAAAGCACACAAATATTTCTGAAATTATGGTCTTTCGACATGCGACTGAGGCAAGTTTCGCTTTCATATAAACACGTACGTATATACTTATTAATTAATTAATTACTCCATGATATTGAAGGCATCGTAAAGAACGTGGTTATTACCGTACATTACGAATATTTCACTTTAAAGAAGGAATGTAACATTGCTGTATTATGGGAATTTTGTGAACTCAATTAGTTTAAAAGGCAAGTAATTTATAAATTTGCAGCAAAGTATTTGTTTAATTACAGATTTAAAGGAGTTAAATTAATTCATAATAACATTACTATTTTATATTTAAAACAAATTATATAGTTATTTATTAAGGGCAGAAAGACTTATAGTCTATAGCCCTTTGGAGCAATAACATTTTTCTTCATTCGATTGTATTGTTAAATATATGTCATTATAGTAAGAAATTTTATTATTATTAATTATTGTAGAGTTTCTAAGATTTTTAGTATTGTTTTCATCATAAATATAAGTAAAATAGTTCGTTAATAGCGAAAGTGTCTGTCATAAATCTTTAAGGTAACTTTAACTTTACTGAAGGAATTTCAGCTTCACACACCTATATAACATATAACTGAAGAGTGGTAAAATAATGAATTATGAAATTGTTTCTAGATTTGAATAAATATTTATCACCAAATTTGTTCATAATTCGTTACAAAAAAGGCAGCTTCTGGGAAAGGGAAGGAACATAATTATTAGGATAATAGATAGTGGATTAGGGTTGGTCTAGGGTACTTATATTTAGGAGGGGTTGATGGATGACGAGGGATACAAAATTTGGAGAGAGAAGGGATAAATTTGAGTCTTTTGAGATGAATTTAAGGGAAAGGGAGAGGTATCTATCGAGGACTGGAACAATTTTGATTTTGGAATAGAAGTCATTCGAAGAGTTATGGAGTGGATTGTTTGGCTGGCGGATCCTGGTGAAGATACGAAGGGAGGAACGTTCGGATACGGAGAGACTTTTCAGAACAAGGTTCAGGCATTGGGATAGAAGGGGAAAACCATATTCGAGGATTGGACGGAAGATGGATTTATGGATGGATATTTTACATTTGATGGATGTTGCAGAACTACGGAATGTTAGGGATCGGGAATGATGGGATCTTGTCTTCATTTTGGATTTGAGTTCTTTTGGATAGGAGTTAAGGTTGAATTTTGGATCTGGCAAGATTCCTAGGTATTTTACGGAGGGCGACGGGAAAGATTACCAACATAATACATTCAAAATCACTTAAAACAAAAGTATTATTAATTTCATTTGGTAATTGGAAGAGTAACCAAAAAAACGTAGTATTTGGAATGTTGGGAGGTGTAGTGTACACAATAAATATTCAAAAGGCTGAAAATGCACATAAATCCGACGTGTTTTTTTTGAGACTTAATTAAAAGTGCCGATCGGTTCGAGGTGTAATTAACAATTAATCATCGATTCAGATTTGGGCAGTTGCGCAACGATGGGAGGAGGCGCGGTGTGAAATGCATAGAGCATAATACGAAATAAACGCGAAGAAATTCGTAATGACGATGTGGAGAAGAGAGTGAGAGCAGTATCATAATTTTCGATAGTTAAATTTTATTACCACTCGCTGCGTGTCCGTAATTTCGCTCCGGGATTATTTAATAATCGCTCCGCGGGGCCACACACTGACTCTTCCTCCTCAACTAATTTCTTTATATCGTAACAAAAGTTTACTGTTGCAGCGCCGTCGCAATTACATTATTAAGAAATTAAAATAGTTTGTTTCATTAAAGAAGAGAAAAGTAAAAAGAATTGCATAATACTGTAACGGAAATTAATCCACCGAAAAGGAATTACTTTTGTCTAGTCTTCTTCGTGAAGTAGAAAGCAAAAAGTTTTTCTAATTATTTAAATTGTTCTACCTAAAAAGGATATAGGCGCGTCTATCTTTACATGGATGTTCTTTAATTTAAACAAATATTTTTTGTTTACTTTTTTAGAGTATAGTTTTACAGAAATTATTGTATATCAACATATTTTTTTGGCACCATTTTTGTGAAAAAAATTTCAAATGTAATTTTTGAAATTAATGAGAAAGTATTCAAGATTTTCTGGAAAAAATTAAATAGTTTACAAAAAATATCAAAAATGTCATAAAATGTATGAATCTAGAAAGACGTGGGTATCCTCCTCCATTGAGTTCTTCAGTTTAAAGCAATTAAAGTATTTGAGGCAGAAAGACCTATGATCTATAGCCCTTTGCATAGGTGGTAATAATTGTATTTCTTTTTCTTATAATTATTTGAAACTAACTTTTTTATTTTCGGAGGAGTGGAAATCTTCAAAAGGGACTACGGCTGGAGCAGGAATTGTGGTACTGTGCCACTCCTCACTCAAATAAGCATGCAGGATGTATCCATTGTCTTACTGACCATGCTGTTTCTAATCGTGCAAGTTTCTCCGCACTTCTGCCTCTTTGCTAGTCAGCTCGTTGCATTTCTGCACTCTGTTCTTTGAGCTGTGCTGTGCCTTTCTTTCATCTTGCTCCTTTCTGCTCATGATGTCTTTAATGTACCCAGCTTTGACATTCCAGTTTTCTTCGCTTTCCAGCATGATGTTAACCAGATTCTCTGGATTCAGGATCTGTCCCAGCTTTGCCATAGCCTCGTGCTTCAGTTCCACCCACCTATGGCATCTAACATGGTGTGCTCTGGGTTATCATCCTCTTCGCAATACCAACACTATGGGGCGCTCTGCTTCGTTATACAGTTGAGATACTTTCCAAGCAACGGTGTCCGGACAGAGCCTGCTTTATGTGGAAGGTTACTTCACCATGACTTCTTCCTACCCATTTAGCCACATTTGGTATCAGTCTTCTGGTCCATGCTCCTTTCGTTGACGCATGCCACCCTTCCTGCCATCTTATAACTGTCTTTTCTCTCACTCTGTTCTTTGTGATTCCTTTGTTTCTGCCCTTGTACAGCTCCGCCCTTTCCTTGACCACGAATTTGATAGGTGGAATTCCTGCAATTATCTGGACCGCGTCTTTTGAAATGGTAGAATAGGCACTGCACACTCATATTGCCACTCATGTGCTCTCCGCAGTATTGTCCTGAACTTTGCAACATACATGACTTTCTCGCAGATTGACGCTGTATACAGCATTAGGGACTGCACAACAGTGCGCAGCAGCTTTTTTTTACTAGATTTTGGTTCTCCCACGTGGGATGCATCAGCATCAGCCTGCTTATTGCAGTGCAAGTCTGACCGTAGGAGAGACAGCTGTCTGTCAATATTTCATTGGATAATACTTCTGCATTTTAAGAATCTTGTTATTGCTGAAAGGTCATATATATATTTCTTTACATAAGTTATTGTATAATTAAGTAAATGATCCTCATTCTTATTTTCAGTACTTCATTTGATCAATGTAGAAACAATATAGTGTAGTCTACGTTATAACGATATTTCTTCTTTAGTTTCAGGAAGCTTTTAAGTCATGAGGAGCATTGATGTTATTTTCTTCGTATAGTCTTTTTCAGTATACATAAATTGGTAAACCTTAAAATTTGCCTTTTAAGAAACTATCTGGACCCTAAGTATGAATTCTTTTTAGGAAAATATTCAGTTATCTTTAAAGATTGGTACTTTTTCAATCAATTATATTTATTCAATTCATAATTTAATATATGTTTTTTACCTTTACATCCAATAATAAATTTTAGAAATTGTATAAATATATTCAAAAAAAGAATCAAATCATTGATAAACTTAAATGAATATAAGACAATGCAGTAGAATTTTCATTCGGGATGATATTTGCTGTAAAAAAGTTAACTTCCGTAACTTTATGAGCAAGAAACGAATACACACACACACAAAAATTATGAAACGTTATACATTATGCAAAGAGAGCAGGAAGAGGCAAAAGCCCCAACGGCAAGGAAAATAAGGGCAAGGAAAAACAACAACTGACATTTGGCCGCCGCGGGGATCGCAAATTCCATTCGAATCATTCCTCTTTCGTAATATGATTTAAATGTTTCCTGTGTTTCATACACGTATCTCCTCCTTCTTTTTCTTCTTCTATCTGTTCTTCTTTTTCGCTTACCTCCGCTCACTTCCATTCCAGTTCCTCTCCATTCCTCTTGTTTTATCCGGCTTTTAAATATTAATGCGACGAGAAATGTAAATGTGGGTCAGGGAAACGTTTCTTATCAAAGTCGGGGCTGCATGGAGCAGGCGAGTGAGAGGAGCAGTTCGGAATTTTTGAAATATGCCCAGGTCCGAGAACGTTATAAATGTATGCAGGTTTTTGCTCGGACAAACAGTGATAATAGGAGAGTTATGCGGCGCTGCCCGAAGGGCATAAATCTCCGGTAACCGCCTCCGCCCACCGCTCATTGCACCGAGTCACGCAGTGTCCCTTGCACACATACAAATACATACTCTCTTCGTCGCAAAAGCAAAAGTCTATATTTAACATCCGCAATTACAAAATTACCTTCTGTTTGATCAATTGAAAATTAAATGAAAAAAAAGCTACAATGTGCTGTGTTACATAAATTTTGCCATTCTCTATATAAATATGATCAGTAATTAATTCATCCGATAAACGTAATTAAATACAACACTACAATAGTATATTGGTAGCATATTTCGCGCAAATGTTAAAAAAAAAACAATTCCATCATTCTGCTAGAAGCGACATTTTGGCAACTTCTCTAAATATCTTTCAATTTTATCTATATTGAATACATATCTCAAAACATATATAAAGTCATCCTACGAGAAGATGTTTTTTAACAAAGTGGACAAATTTTCAATTGAATAGTAAAAATTGCTCAATTGTTCCATTTTAGTATTATAGTTTGATGTCATCATGTTATCATTGGCTTTCTACTTGATAAATGTCTTTCTATGCTTACTATGTTTTGTTTTATGTCGAATATCAATGTAAATGTCTATCATTTTGACAATTTCTGATAATAATACTATAACTTCTTCAACTACAGGAATTGACACTTAAAATACAAAAATTATAAGTATCAGAAATTTTGTCAATACTGAATAAGTTTCAAATAATAATGTTATTTATTTTATTATTTTCATTTATTAATACTGAAATTACCAAATTAGTATTGAAAGTACAAAGTTAATGTTTTCATCTATAAGAAAATAATTTCTTTGGCAATTTACTTTCAGATTACATATGAAAATTATACTTAATTCGTTGTTCAATTTGCATGAACGAATGCAATTAATCACCATTTTTCTTTATTCAGAAATTATGCAACAAAAAGCTAATAATAATGGGTGAGTCCAATGTTGAAAGGAAATACAACAGGTCTATGTTTACTTTTGTGAACGTGTATTGATTAGGCTTTTCCACAATAATATGTAAGTGCGGAAAAGGCTAATCAATACACGTTCACTAAATCTAAGTTTAGCTGTATTAAATAGAACTAAGAAAATATTACATATTAACTTATCCACAATTCGTAAACTGAAAGATATTCTTGCAAAATCTTCATAGAAAATATGAGTTTCTCTAAATGAAATAATGATGTATTAACTTATAGGTTTATAATTTAATTTGTCGTGTTCTAAAAAACATAATTTACTGTCCAAAAATGAATGCAAATCAACTTTGGCTTATTAAGAACTTTAGAGGCCCAAAGCTCAATTCTATTTTGAAGCACTGTCTTTAAACACTATTGGTAATAATCTTGATTTTGTCAGAAAGATCTGGATGACCCCTATTAACCCTACTAAAATAGACCCCTGGATGCCCCCAATTGACCTTTTATAGATTGTGTTCACTGCAACTGCAGGTGTTCACTCCATATAGGGATTTATTCGTTTGAGAAACTGAGTTGCGGGTGCAAATGTAAGATATTCTTACAAATCTTCATAGAAAATATATTTCTCTCTACATAAAATGGAAATACATTAATGTCTTCAATTAACAATATTCCGATAAATCTGCTGAAGAATTCACTACACAACAAATAATAATCAGAATTATTAATCACAAATATCACAAAAGGGCTAACGACCTTTCGGCCAAACCATAGATTATATAATAAAAAGTGAACTGAGTAATGTTTTTTTTTCCAAAGTTATATAGAAATACAACAAGTGTGTGTTGACTTTTGTGAACGTGTATTGATTAGGCTTTTCCGCAATTACATTTAGGTAAATCTAATTTTAGCTGGATTAAATGGAGCGACTTTAACAATACCAAAAACAACGTGGGAAAAAAAGAACGCTCGCGACCCCTTTGATAGCGGTGTCGCGAGGAAAACAAAGAGAAAGAGAGCAAAAAATATGTATCGTGGTAGAGTAAGAGAGAGAGAGAGAGAGTTAAAGGGATCTGGTCGTGTGCTGTGTAGAAGTACGTGGAATCTGTCCCAATATGTAATCTAATAATAGATCCTTTTAGAGGATCAGTGGAATCGAAAACATCGACCACAAAGTGAACGGCGCTCCTGCTTTTCCTCTCTTCACTCCATCTCTCCTTCTCTCTCTTTATTCTCCCTATCCGAGTGAGATGTGCACGTCCATACATACAAATATGTTTGTGTGTGTGTGTGTGAATGTATACATATAAGAGATATTTATATGTGTATTACACGTGGATGTAGCTGGGGTCCGTTGGGTCGCATCAATGTTTGATGAGGAAACCAATGGGTTTCCTCGAATGCAAATTTGGACGACTGTCTATCCCATCCGTCTGTCTGTCCGTTTCGCAGCGAGACCCGAGTGCGTCTGACGTCCTCCGGGTCGGACGGGTCGGGTCGTCGGATCCTGAGCTCGCGCGAATTATGATGGATGGTTACACTGAAGTGTGCTCGTCGGGCCGTGATCTCGGGCTATTTGCTGACAAATAACCCCAATTCAATAACCAATATTGGATATATCCCACCAGAATAAATTACAGCCGCCGCAGCAGCCGCGTTTTAAACAATGCCGCAGCCGCCGCCAAACGTATCACCGCCTCCCATGTCCCCCCTTGGGGGGTGGAGGGCGGACAACATGCTCCAATTAAGAACATCAAACGAACGTTTTCGACAGCGACAACGAAAGCATAATGAACGAAATCGGCGCGGTTTTTGGGGGACGCGAAACAACTCCACATAAATACTAATAATTCACTTATCCCGGCGCATCCACCTCTTTGTCCACACACATTTTATTTTATTTTTTTTATAATTCATTCCTCACACACGTACACGTTTCACAGCATAATCGGATTAATCACTTTGCACTCAAAACGAGAATAATAATTCAAAACCGAAACGAAACAAACCAAAGCGATGCCAAAAAAATATATATATAATAAATTGGGTTTCGCGTATTCTGCATGGAATAACAACATTCAATTAATTATTTCCACTATTTTCCATTCATTTCGAATTCGGGGGAAAAATGTATATATATATATATATATTTAAAAATAAATAACTGAAAAATCAACACACGTAAAAAAATATTTGTATTTTTCTGTAAACAGAATTGCAACCTGCAAGGGAATAATTTATTGACTCTCCCTTAACGGAAATATCATAAAACATGTTATTTAGCTATTTATATTGTATTACTCCATAACTTTGATGATTTATTTTATGAATATTAATAACGCCAATATTTATTCGACTATATTAAAATCGTGCATATCTGTATTATATTAAGTTATTTTAATCAATTCAAGTCAAAAAGCTAATTTGTATGACAGAAAATATCATCAATTTCACATATAAAAAATAATTTCCTATAAAAAACGTAAACTACTTTTCATTTCAACATCTTTTCAAATTGGGCTAAAGGGCTAACAACCAAGATCCTTCTACACACAGAGTACAAAATCTATAACATACATAAAAATCATACAAAAAAATAAGTGCACTCTAGAAAAACTAAAACTAAAGACATATATACAATAATTTTGTACAAAATAAATAAACTACTTTTCATTTCAACATCTTTTCAAATTGGGCTAAAGGGCTAACAACCGAGATCCTTCTGCCCAGAGAGTACAAAATTTATAACTTACATAAAAATCATACAAAAATAAGTGCACTCTACAAAAACAAATGAATCGAAAAAAAAAAGAAAAAAGGAAAATGTAAAACTATTATACTAAGATTTCTCTTTTACATGATAAAATAAATGCATTGATAATAAGTGCAGAAAGTACAATAAAAATCAAGATGTGTTTGATTTCTATCTAGATTTTTATATTATATTGGTGTTACTATATTTTATTATTGAAAATATATAATTTTCTAATTAGAATTTTGCAATAATTAAGTTTATTAAATATATCTAAACATTACTTTAAACTTACCATAGTTAAATATATTATATTTGTATAAATCTTCACAGAAAACATAACTTATCCAAAATGAACTTAATTAGTAAAGTATTAGATATAGTCTTCTTAAAAACCAATATTCCTACAAATCTGTACAGAAAACATACTTTTCTTCCAAAGCAATAATAAATACTTATCTCTCCATTAGTTTATTCATCTCCACGAAAAAGGTATTTGATCTAAATAAAATGAACCAGTTTTATACCACTATATATAATATACTCTTACAAATTTATACGAAAAAAAGATCAATGCTTGATCATCATAAATACATGGGTATAATACACCCATACCTCGCTTTACGGCCTAGATACGTTCCACGAAACTTGGCCGTAAAGCGAAAAGCCGTATAAGGAATCAATTATTGCGCTTGCGCAAGATTGGTAACATGTAGATATAACGTTTTTTTGCCGTTATAGTGAAATATTTTAGGTCTTAAATCGAAAATGTGCCTTAATTGAATAAGGTTATTATAGCGAAATGCCGTATAAAGAGCGGCCGTATAGCGAGGTATGGGTGTATTAGATATTATTGAAAGTCTTCATAGAAAACGTGTTTTCGTCCACATAAAAATTAAAATTAATTGTATTAATAGTTAAATATACCATATTCCTATAAATCTGTATAGACAACATAATATTCTACCAACAAAATGTACACATATCAACTTAAACAACATAAATATTAGATATAATTCTTCAAAGAAAAGATCTTTTACTTTATTAAAAATATAAGAATTTGTTAACTTAAAGAATAACTATACAATATATACTATTTTCTTATAAATCTACACATATAATTTCATTTCTTACAAAAAAAAATCATATTAACTACTCCATCATATAACAAACATATTATTTGTTTAGAATAATAAAATATACCATATTCCTATAAATCTACACAGACAAGTTAATTTATATAAATTCTAACAAATGATATAATATCAACTTTTCGTAAAATATAACAACAAAATGAAAATACAGAAGTTATATGCTAAAGTTTGACAAATCTGCAAAAAAAACATTGTTTCATGCAATATCTTCCATATTAGCTTATAGAATGCAAAGTTTCATATTGAAATAGTCAAATAAATACAGTTTTCATCGAGTAAACTGTATGGAAACATGTTTGTTTCGCTCATTCGAGTATCTCGAAACGCCAGACTTATCCCCCTCGACAACAATAAAAAAAGAGAGATGATACGGAAAAGTCATAACCGGGCGAAGTTTTAGGTCTACACGAGGCATCTTCCCCGCTATTTTCAAGTAACTTATTTCACTTTTTGCTTTTTTGTCCCTGTACATCTTTTATTTCTCTCTCTCTCTCTCTATATATATATATATATATAATATTTGCCCTCTGTTCGCGCAGTGAGCGTTACGCGTTCGCAGACATTTCGGCATTCCAGTTTTCCGGGTCATGATTTAAGGGCTGTCGCGGGAAATTTATTTTCCGGCCTGTCAAACTCAGCCTCCTAGATTCGGGGCGACCCCCGACGCGCGTGGACCCAGCCAACCCCTCCCCCGAAAATGATGACATTATGCACTGCGGTCTAATTAAATCCCACATAGAGACAGAGGGAACGTCGCGCGCATCGCAACCCTTCAGGGACCATCCGTCAAACGCACGAAACGCAAAAGAACGAAAAAAAATACAAATAAAGGATACACACACACAAACAGATAGAAGGGTGTCAACACGTTTGGGGATTTTTACTCGAACGACGACGTCTCCATCGAGGGTGAAATTTTGTGTGTTTATTTGAGCTAAATGAAAGCCGCGGATATTTACGAATCATTTTTTTGCGTTAGCTGCCTGATTTATTGCTGCTGGTAAAAACAAACAACGAGTTATTATTGCGCGTCGTCCTCCGGGGAGACTTTACTGAATTTTCGGGAAAAAAAACACACACATTTTACTTCATTTTGGTTGCTAACAACAAACGCGTGTATTGAAACGATACAGGGGGGCATTCGTTTAGTTCGCAATTTCATTAACCTTTTCAACTAATGAAAAACAACTTTTCCAACGCGTTTATTTGAACGAGCACCGAACAAAAAAAAAAGAGGAAACAATAAAGTCATTTCGAAATACAACGGCGAAACAACAGAGTTTTCAAATGCACGAAACCGTGCAATTTTCAATATGTTCCCCTGGCTTGAAATGAAAGGAACAGAACACTCGATTGATTGTTTTCACAATCTATTATATCTGGTTCAACAATTACTTCTGTTGTATTTCTTTCAATTACTATTATAGTACAATTTTTATAGGTCGAAAATTTGTTTGCAATATGTTTTTAAATAGTTACAAAGTTAGTATTATTCTAATTTATTTATTAAGTTTTCTATTAATATAAAATATATTTGTTGACCTCACGGATATTTCTACCCTAAATTGTATATTCTATTTAACTATTGATATAAATGTTAGTAATAAAGTTTTGCTAACTATTTCTTCATTACATGCTAAATAAATCTGATTATACAAATAATAATCCAAAAATTCATATTATTTATTTATAGTTTTTAAAAATTGTAACAATATTCTTAATACAATAATATAATTCTGCATATTTATAAAAGACTATTACTGTTTGACTAAAAGACCTATGGTCAATAGCCCTTTTTTGGTATATATAATTTTGCAATAAATGTTATTATGACTTCATAATACAATACATTATTTGAAGATTTTCAATGAGGAATTATTAAAAATTAAGAAAAAATGTTCATGTCTAATGCAAATTATAAAAACATATTGTAATAATGTACCACATTTTAGTAATTAACAAATTTATAGAAGTAATTTACATATAATTTAAACAAATTACTTAAAACTTTGAGTTACAAAGACGAAAATCTGACGTACAACTTTCTACATATTGGTTTTTTTTGTGACATTGAAAGTTTGTTAAAGACAAACAGTGGAAATATTTTAATTCGTTTCGAAAGAATGTTCAATATTGACTATTTCGAAATATTACAAAGAAAAGGGACTGCAATTTCTGTAGCTCCCTGAGGGGTTTAATAGAGATTTTCTTTTGAAGAATTTCTGGTACTTTTTACTCTTCAATTCAATTGTACGTAGTTAAATACAAATTATTTTTATTTAGATAAGTTACATTTACATTATTTACATTAGATATGTTAAAATTTTTAAAAAGATTATTAATTTGAATAATCTGTTGAATCTTGAAAGTAAATGTTAGCAAACACATTTTCATTTGTAAAATTACTTAATAAATGTCAACAATTATACATTTTTGGACAAACAGACCTATGATCAATAAACCTTTGCACCAATAGAATTTCATTATTTTTTCTTTCTATTTCTTAATTTTTATTATATTATCATTATTTTATACAACAAATGTTATTGTTATTATAAAAGTTCAAAAAATACAAAAAAAACATTATTTTACTTTGAAATGTTCATTTGCTTTTTTTTAGGTAAAAACTCTCAATTTTATGAAAAACAATCTTTCTAATACTATAATATATAAAATATAGAAAAAATATATATTTTGTAACTATTAATCTATTCAAATCTAATTTTAAATGTGATGAAATAAGGCTTAGATATGAAAAGAAAAGTTTCACATTAAACTGAAGCTGTACTTTTAATGTTGAATAAATCCCATGAGGCAAGGTTTGACGCTAAGCCATTCTATTTCCGTCCACTTTTGAGCATTACGTATAAGCTGTCTCGTTTACAAAAGATGAACGAACAATGGACTATGGCAAGTATTATGAAACTATTAATATTTTTTTTTAATAATTTGTTATAGTTTTCACAAAACTAGTATAGAATGATTTGGGGTCAATAACCAGTTGCAGTGATTTAGTTTTGTAGTTCTTACTTTTGTTTAATTTGTAGTTATTTATACAATTGTATTAATTATTAATTCACAAATACTTTAAACTTCATTAAACTGTATTAGCTGGATATTAAAGATATGGTATGTCAAAATTCTTGTCTTTTCCGAGAATGCCCCAATTTGGGACCTTAAAACCTTGTGCTATATCCTGAAACCTTTTTTTTTGTAGAGGAGTGGAAACCTTCCATAGGGACCACGTGTGGAGTCGTGGTACTGTGGGATTTTTACCCACTAAAACCTCTCCCCTTCTTCGTCAACATCCAGGTCCTGTATCTTGGCACACCGCTGCAATGCTGATCGTCTTTGCTCACTGACAGTTCCATTGTTTTACATCAGTGCTGGCCTCCACTGCCACTATCTTTATTGGCTCTTTGTAGTTCATCATCTTCGTTAGTCCAGAGCACCTCCGACACATACTTAGATATACTGACCTAACTCTCTTTACTCTTCAGCATTTCGCCAACGAATCCCTCTGGTTCCAGCAGGGCACCCAGTTTGGACTCTGCCTCGTGCTTCGTCCGTGACCATCTATTGCACCTAAATAGTGTGTCGTCCTCCTCACAGTACCAGCATATTTCATCCTCCTTCTTCGCGATGAAATGCAGGTACTTGCCGAAGCATCCATGTCCAGAGAGAGCCTGGCTCAGGTGGTATGTCATTTCCCCGTGCTTCCTTTTTACTAGGGCTCGATTTCTGGAATTAGGCGTCGAGTCCAGGCTCTCTTCTCCGAAGTATGCCATCCTTCCTGCCACTTTTGCAGTAATCTGGCTCTGACATCTTCCTTATTCGCCCCGCTCTGCCTCTCACATCTTTCCCTAGCCAGGAGTTCTATTGGTAGCACACCAGCTAATACTTGAACAGCATCCCGGGAAAATGTTCTGTAAGCACTGCAAATCCTGATTGCTCCATTTCGCTGTACGGTTTCCTGTAGCTTTTCACGCTCATTCCTTCTTCCCATACAGGAGCAGCGTACGACATTATGGATTGTGCTACTGCGCCCAACAATTTTTTCTTGCTAAACTTTGGCCCCCTTTTATTTTGCATCAACCTGCTGACAGCCGTTGTCGTTTCTGCTGCCCGAATAGCCATTGCCCTGATGTGCAGGGCATATATCCTAAAACCTAGATTTATGAAAATGACGAAATAACACAAAGTACATAAAAGTGTAGATTTGTTAATCAATTAATTGTAATTGTTGCTGTACTTTATTTATCAATTACACAAAAGCGTTTTATTTACAATTAGAAATAATTATCTTAACAGTAAACATATACTAGATTTATAAACTATCAGAATCGGATTTTTTTTTTAATTAAATAAAAACATAAATCAATATACAATTACTCAGTAGGACTTTATTATTGCAATCCTTGTACAGATTTTGATATTCATATATTGCGAAACTGTACATGAGATCACCCAACAGAAAGGTTTAATCTTGTATATTTGCATCATGCTTAAGTCCATATGATCACGCATGACCATCAACAATCGCAAACGCCATAAAGAACGGCAGAATTCCGCGAAATTTTGGAGCTTCGCCTGGAAGGAGGGAGAGAGAACATGCTCGGATAATAATCATGTGCAAGAGTGGTAAAACTTCGGAGCGTGCGTGTATTGTTATTCAAGTTGTTGCTGGTTTAGTTGTCTGGGTAGTTTATTGGATTGACTCATTGTGAATAATGCAATGAAGGGGAGAGGGCTCCGGGAATCGCAGATTGTTTGCGTGTACGTATGTAAGTGTAAGCGAGGGGGCGGTTGGCGCGTGAAACTATGTAAATCTCGTGTGTTTGTTGTTGCACAAGTATGCGCTTTTAGGAAATTTCGGGCTTCGTGGGACCCTTGATGGACGGGCGCATAAAGCCCTGACAGCCGCTTTGTTTCCTCCTCTTGGTGCTGCCGTCAACCTGTCAGTTATTATGATCTGTGCGCTGCTTCTCTCTCTCGCTCCCCCCGATCCCTCTCATTCCATCTCCTGCAAACGCATCCGCTCGCACTTACCACCAGCCGCTCCGACGCCTAAGAGCATCCCGAAAATTCCCCGAGAAACGCGGCTCAGACACATCTTCCAAAGGCGTTGTTATTATGATTATTCTCTCTCTCTACGCCAGTCTTCTTTGTGTCCGCTTAAAAGCGCCTTTTAATTCGAGGCAATTACATAAGACATGCTCGAAAAGCGGGATAGGAGGAAAGGCTGTGAAGAGTCGGACGAACGGACGGACGGGAGAAGGAGGAGGAGGAGGCAGCAAAAGGAAATTGAAACGCTATTTGTCGGTGCGAGAGTTAAACGAGTTAATTTGCGTCGTTGCATAAGCCTATCGTCCAGGAAGTTTTCAGCGCGCCTCTACTCCTCTTTTTTCTCACGGTTCGCTCGTCGTCCTGAAAGGTTTTGCTCTCCTGGCGATTCAGAAACACTCATCATCTCATCCGGGATTCCAAACTCTGTTCAAACTTTACGGTTTCCAACTTTACAGAAATCCGTGGATACACACGTATCCAGTTAATTCCATTTCCTAGCACAAAAACTGTTACACTCTCCATTTATTTTATTTTCTTCTTACAAATTAATATCATATGAACCAAATTTAACTTTATGAAATTATACATCTATTTAAATTGAATAATAAAAAGATTTATAGCAACAACAATTACAAAAAATAAATAAAGGGAAGAATTACAACATAAATCAATTCAAATCATTTCTTTTGCTGCATATGACTATTTACCATAGGTCTTTTTGTCCTTAAATCAATTTCAAGAAAAAATAACGTTATGTGTTTTTAATACTCATTAAACTTAAATAAACAATGAGATAGATCAGACAGAAAGTTTATTTCATTTCTTCCTTCTTTGTCACCGTGTTAAGTAAGTTTTGTGCTGGAATTATTGTTGCAAATTAAAGTTACAAAATCGTTTTGTATTATTCTTTTAAAAGATGAAAAATTCATTCAAAAATCATAAATTTACATTATTATGGAAATATTTTGAAATATACGACACATATTATTTTTTCGTGATATTTGTTTATTAATGAATTAAAAAGAAATTATTTAGAAAAGATTAAAAACGAATTTGTGAATATAAATGCACGTTATTTTTTTTTAACTTTTCTAATTTTTGTAATGGTTTTGAAGCGAATTCAAAACAATTTCACTTAATCTACCTGTTTCGTGCATGAAAATCGTCTTAATTAAGTTTTTATACCTTTATTCAGTTTATAGAAATGCACTTAATTATTAAATTAATATTAAGTCATGTTGTTCTTTATACATTTGGATGTATTTTTGTTGTCTGGTACTTATTTATTATCATGAATATCCTGGAAATGTAGAGAATATGTGTCCACGTTTATTGTTTCTCCTAATTCGGATTATTCTTCGTTGTTATGTACTTGACGTGCGTCATTTGCAGACAAATCCTTTGTATTTAGACTCAATTATACAGTTTGCATAGATGTTATATAATATATCCATTATAAATTTGAGGCGAACATTGAGAATACCCAATACGAGGCTATTTTTACTTACGTACTTACTATTTACTTTTAAAACTATTGTACCAACAGATGTCGCCAATATTTACTTGAATATTTGCTTTACCTGCGTATTTTCACCTTGTAAAATCACTTTATTATTATCCTAGAAGATGTCGCTTAGTTTACCTGGATTTTCAACCCTTAACAATCTCAGATATTCGAGCACAGATGTCTTCAAAACAAGAAGAAAAAAAACATATTATGCAACCGAAATTGCAGTTATTTATGTAATGTTATTGTTATTAATTACTTGCTACAATAGTATAAAAGTTAAGCAACTTTACTTAATGATGGTGATAACAAACAAATAAGTAACCAAAACAGATGTTCAAAAAATCTTATGGTTGATGATCAATTATGATGAAACCCATCTAACAAATTACATAAACTACAACTGATAAGTGTATATGTTAGGAGACCGCCGTGAATAGTCCAGGTTGTGTGTATTAATTGGCGTATCTTATAAAATAATCAAGGGCATATCCGACAGGAGAGTAAATCTGTGCTTTAATTAAGTTAAAAGCGACCGACTATTATTTCGTTCTGAAAAGGCAGATATCCCTGCATAGAATCTAATCTGGAATCGACCGTCCCGACGAGTGCTCTCCATTCAAATGCGGATCTGTTTTAGTCTGTGTGGTCCACGGGTCTCCACACGAATTTATTCGTATCAAAACGTCGAATACACACAAAAAAGGGACACATTCCCTTTCGTTTCGCTTCTTTAGAAAAACAATTAAATTCTCGCAAAAAAAAACTCACAATTTTAATAATTTCAATATGAATTTTCTCATACGTTTTCATTGTATGTAGCAACACAATTCACATGATTAAAGTATTGAAATATATTGATTTACATTTTGATTTTAATTTTTGTTAATTAATAACTTTATAACTAATTTAGAAAGAAGTTTAAATTAATATTATAGATGTATGAAAACTAGATCATTCTTGAAAAGTTTTTGTAACGAAATATTTCAGATTATGTTAATATTATTAAGTTTTATTTAGATAAGTACATTATTTAGATTGTTTTACTGTATACAATAATTATACTTGTTGGAAAGATAAACATTTATTGTTTGTAGCTTTTTCTTTTCTTAAATTACCCAACTTGTCTCATACAAAATACACGATTTATACTTTCTTAAATATTCAAATAATATACTAAAAAATAATTTATTTTATTACTTATCTTAACCTTATTAAATCTAAGAAATTTATCTAATTAAAGACGGATATGCTTGCTATTTCCTTTAAAAAATGACCCAATTAACTTTCTTAAATTATGAAATTACATACTTTTTTTTTCTTATTGTTGTATTTTCTTTTTCTTTTCGAACTCAACTTCTTTCATAAAAAATACATTACTTAACTGTTATATTATCAAATAATATAATGAAATATTAATTTCTTTATAACTTGTCTTATTCTTATTGAAATGAAGAAACTCATCTTTTTTTTTCTATGAATCTTCGCCGAATTAAAAGAAATAAAGAAAATAGAAATGAGATTCTGCATACTTTTTGTGTGGTCTATAAAAGAGTCTTGATTGCCAGACATTTCGGCGGTGAGAGAATAAGAAAAAAAGCTTGTTGGAAGAAACAAAGAAAGTGCAAACTTCTTTTCATATTTCGCATAGTTCTTGAGGTGACTTATGTCCTCCCCTTATTAAAATGTAAATTTTCCGGTAGATCCTCACACACATAAATTGACCCTCATCACCCGTTGCAAGGACAAGCCAGCAGCAGCAGCAGCAGCCGTCTTCCTCGTATCCCAATAAATCTACTTTTCTATGCCATTCCATTTATATATATGTATATTCATCTTCTTCTTTTTGTCTAAGCCTCCTCCATTATCCTCCGTTCGTTCAATTCGTAATCAAACATGTGATCTCTCCTCGATCTATCTGTTCCTCGGTGTGTGAGTGAGTATATAGTATTGGTATGGCCGTGAGTATGAGTCGCCGGAATGAATCACATTTTTTTCGTTAGGACTCATCGTGATGTGGCAATGCCGGGAACACCCTTTGATCTCGATGCAACCAGATAAAAGTGACTAAGTTTGGCTATAGTAAATTATTGACAGTGACAGAGGTGGTCATAAATTTGGATGGACGACGATTCGGTAAGGAATGCAAAAATAAAGTTATGTAAAATAAATATAAATTCCTTGTTATTAATCATTTGATGTCTTCTCATTTTGTGGGTTTCTGTGTGGTAGCCAAAGTCGGTAAGCTGTGGTTACTGTGGTTACTATGGTTACCATGGGAAAGATTATATTGTTACCTGGGTTTCAACCCTTACGTCCATTCATTGTTTCCTACATAGATGTCAGTAGTATACTTTCACTTACAAATATGCAACCAAATATAAGCATTCCACACGGCTTCAATCAGTACGGATTTACTATAGTAAACTATATTCCATGTAGAGTAAACCTGGAATACCATAAATCATTATTTTACAAATATCAGTATGTAGTCCTAAATAATTTACTGTATTATATTCAAGTAATATATGTATGATTCCTTAAATTATTAAAATAAATATATGTTCTGATTTTGCTATGAAAGTTTTAATTTTTCCGTTTCTTAAAGTTATAATTGAATTATATAAATCCTTTATTAATTATCCTTTTACTAATTTTTAATCATTAAGTAAACTTCTTCAAAAAATCCATTAGGACGTTAATTACATCCTTTTTTACAATATAATTTTACCCTTTCTACCTGTTATATTTACAGTTAAAATTGTGCTAGAAAATAAGATCATTTTCTTAATTATCTTCAATTTTTTTGTACTACTTTTTTTAGGAAATATCCTTATTTTCTCTATACAAAATTAATGTATTTGAGTCCCGTGATTTCCTGACATTGAAAAATCTATCCTAAAAGGTACCATTGCTGCAAAAACGTATAGATAGAGTGTATAGATTAGAGTGTATCCTTAGTAAATTGTAGAAAAAAAATACAATGTATGTTCTTCTATATTTCATACTTATATAATATAATCTATATAATAATAACAAATAGGAAATTACTCTTTGTAACAGTAATAACAGTTGTTTTTTGTAGATTTATTTGATTGTTGTATAAAAATGTTGTTTTTTTGTGTCTTTATGATTGTTTCAATAAATATTATTGTTAATAATGGGAAATATTAAGATATTGAGGTATGGATGCTACATATTAATTTAAAAAATTACAAATGAGAAGAAAATATGTAATAATATATATTAATTTAGTTTATTTCTTTACTTTCGAATGAGTTGTATCAATAAAATCGAATTGTCTTTCAATATTACAAGTTTTAAGTTAATAATTTCAATGATAATGAAATGTAAATTGAGCGAAGAAATTTCGGTTTGCTTGGATTGAACGGAATGGGCGTCGATAATCCGTCGCAAAGAATTCCTCTTCTTCGGAAATTATATACAATTACTGCCCGTTCCTATATTTTAAAAGCAGAATATTTCGAGCGGCCCGTCCTCAATTTGCGATCACCGTGGAGACAAAAGCTCCACGAGATGAAGAACTCTGTTTTCCCAGGGATTTATAAACGGTGGCCTTTGCATAATTCATCTTCCACCCTCATTAAGGAACGCCAAAAAGGCAGCCAGCAACCACCATCGATAGGACCACCCCTCGCGACTTTCCAATCCGAAAACTAATACACCTGAAACCCTTTCGGGCTGCTACCTGGGCACCCGCTACATTTCATTATATTCATTACGGCCAAATCATCGCCGACGAATTAATAATATCGTCCGATTAGATAAGCAATCTCGTCTCTAATGTTTGAAACACCGGAATAGGAGGAACGTTGTTCGTAGCAGCGCTCTTTCGTCCCTTCGGATGACCGCCGCTACGAAACGGTCGCACCCCCTGTAGATAGATAGACTCCAACTGCGGTGGATGAGGATGGAAAGAGAAGAAGGGAAAAAAAAGTGTATTTTCGAGAGAGGATGGTAAAGTAAAATAAAGCGGCCCTATAATTACGTCGATGCTTCGCCATCACTTTTTTTTTGTCTTCACTCTCTGTAATTAGCGCTAATGAAGTAATTATGGGAATATAATGAAGATAAAACAAAAAGGAAGGAGAAGGTGCTTAAAAATTAAGGATTACACTACCTTAAACACGGTGTAAAGTAAAGTACGCGTAATTAATTGCTCGAGCAATTCCCAAAAAGCGACGAGAAGTAAGTGCATTAAATACAAATGATTTTTGTTAGGATTATCTCATAATGTTATTAACTTCACTAATGACTATTATTTGTACAAAAAAAAGAGGAAGATAATGACTATAATTAGGTATTTTTTCATTTACTTGTATTGTTAATTACTTCATAAAATTATATAACAAATATTTGAAAATACCAAAAATATATTACTGACAGCTCTTCAAAACTATTTTCACTAATCTTTTGTGTTGCTTTTTGTTCTATTACAATATTTTCAAAAAACTGATTCTTTTGATTCAATTAATTCAAATATATAAAAAAAAACTGTTCATAGAGATCCATTTGGAATGTTCTAATATCGAATTGTTCGAAAACCGAGGCTACTATAGTTATAGTTATAGACTCATTACCACTTAGAATGTGCTTATTAACGTATTTTTTGTAATGGATTATTTTCTTTTGCTAAATTGAACGAATTAAAGTACATTAATTTATAAAAACCAAGAGAATTATTACCACTTACTTTGTAAATATAAGATTGTATTTTTTTAATAGTTATTTCTTCTGAATTTGCGTCATCAGCTTGACCCATAAATGCCGAAAAACGGTCATTTTTGGGATTCGAACCAGCACCATTTCGCAGCAGATTTTTATGATGCAAGGGCTCTTAAGCACTCGGTCAAGAGTTGCCCCTAAAAGAGTGAGATGAATCTTTAATTAAAAGAAATTTTGACCGAGTTCTTGCGAGAAAATAATGGTGATAAATAGAGCAAAAAAGTGCCTCAAACAAATTAATGATTCTAAGCTAAACACGAAGCAAAGCGGAAGTAATTAATTATTCGAGCAATTCCGAATTAATGAAACGAAAGTGAATAAAAAACAGATAAATTCGCTCCGCATCGTCCCTTGAAATTATTAGCTTCCCTGCTTACTATGAACAGAAGGAAGCGAGAGAAAGTCTTAAAAATTACATAAAACACAATAGGATCTACATCAAAGTTGAGATTCGCGTTCTTTCCTTTTGGGGTCCATTTAATCCGTGCCTCTCGTTCCGTAGGCGAAACACGATTCCGGGACTCCCTAATCCGTTTAACGCCTTTTTAACTGCCAAACGTTTCGTCGTTAATTACCGACAAGAAAAGCACCAACTACACCGAACCAAAGGAAAAAATATCGCGCTCCTCTTCCTCGTCCGTTTTCCACTCTCATTCTGCCGCTTATTTTGCGACGAGATGAGAGTGGAAACCCGCTTCTTATTATCTTTGCGCTGGATCGTCTTATTCTCTGAAAGAAAGAAAAAAATCGTAAAAAAGAAGAAGGAAGAAACGAATTGGGTAAGGAGTATTTATAACATCTCCTGCGTCTTATCGATACAAAGCGATCTTGGTGTCAAATTAACGTCAATTAATACGGGACCCGGGGGTCGTTCCCCAATTAAAGCGGAGCCAAATGGCGCCCTCTTCTTGTAGACTCTTTCCTCCTCTTCTTCATTAAACACGGTCGCAGTGTTTCGCATTAGTTTGCAATTTCAATGTGTCTACCGCGGACAAATTTAATGTATATTTATTGATTCTATCAGAAGACGTATCGTTAATTCGATAGCTTTAGAAACATGCGTTAAAGATGAAACTTGGTTAGATGACTTTATATTTTTAATTATTAACTAATTGTGTTCCAAAGCATAATACCTTGATTACACATATATTATAGTATAATCATCAGTAGCGGACTTGATGTTCGATAATTTACAAAAGTTACGCAAAATGTTTTAGATGCAATTATAATTGATAATATATTGCACAATATTTATAAATGATAATATATAATTTGTAGAAAAGTTATATTTGCATAATTTTACTTGATGTTCAATAGTTAATAATAGTTAAAAAAAGTTAAAGATGAAATTTGGAATGATGATTTATTTGAATTCCTGGAAAAATTCTTGTAAATATAGTTATAAATCACATAATTAACATGTAATAGTTTATAAAAATCAACCAAAGTATGCAAAAGTTGGATCGGTTATCCATTATTAATAAGTAAAACATTGCATTGAATAATAAAGATCACACATATGACATTAATACAACTTTTGTAAACTATGGAATAATAGGTAGGTATCTGATTTTCGATAGTTTTCAAAAGTTAAACTAGGTGGGTTGAGGATAAAACTAGGATTGGTAATCCATTATTTATATTTGCTTTTAATAAGATATTACAAGGAATACTAAAGTTGGCCCATAAACAAGGTAAGTTAATTTTCGATAGTTTTCAAAAGTTCAGCAATGTTTTCAGTTGGTGACAAATTACTTTATATTCGAAATTAGTAATACATTAGAAGAAATACCAGATACATAAATAGTTATCAATTATGTTAAATTAATCTTGGAAAAATAAACATGACTGATTGCAACATATTTTTTTGATATATATGAATGAAATTGCAATTTGATGTCTGTTTTCTTAAAATAATATTTGTTGTGCTTTTATACTTTCATGAAATGAAAATGTATATTTCATTGATGATTGAAATGATTGAGTAGACTTGAAAATGATACCGAAGAAAAGATTCTTAACACATTTTCGCACCCTTATATACATGTCAAATTTGTCATCTCAGGTGTTTTCTCAATGAAGAAAAAGAAAATGATATTGTGAAAATATCGTTCGGCCCGTCCCCTATTATCCCTGTAGAACTGTCACATTAGAGCCGTTTGAAATAACAAGTCTCTGCTTCGCAAGAATATTTATCTTGTCTTCTGAAATAACAAACGGCGAAGAGGAGTGCGTGTATCTGCGCCCATGTATTTTGGGAGCTGCTGTTTTGGTTTACCTTTGGGCTTTGGCCGACGATTAGCGACCGAAATGTGTAATTGTTCGGGGATTTACCCTCGATAGAGAAGACGGTGCAGAGTTTAAGGGAGTTGAAGAAAAAAGTAAATAATGCAACCCAGAAGAAGAAAAAAGTATTGAAGTGAGTGTGTTATTTTAGGACAATCGATTCGGCACCCGAAAATTTGTAACAGAAAAAAAACTAAGCGGATGTGCGTAAATCTTCCCCGGACTCCATAATCCGTAAAAAAAATACAACTTCCTTTTGTGCGGTGGAAATCTCTGTTGGTCGTTCTGTGTGTTCGTACGTACGTACGTACGTACGTGTGTGCTCAGGTCAAAGGCTTTTATGCGCGCATTCGAGGTGTTTGTACAGGATAAAAGTACACGTGAACCCCTTTCGGGGCTTTCCACCGAAAAGTTGGAGGACGAGGGTGGACTGCAACCATCTGCCAGAAATGCGGAAAAGAGAGAGAGAGAGAGGCGAAGGCCTTAATTATTTGGGGTTTAATAACGTGTAGGCTGACGTGGATAATGCAACGCTAACAAGCCGTACGTCGAATAATGAGGTTAATATGGATAATAATTCCTGCGTCTTGTTATTAGTTTTAGTTTGCCCCAATGGTTTAACTCACGTTTAGCTGCACACAAAACATCAAAAGCGAAAGATAACAAGGCTGCTGCTGCCGCCGCCGCCGCCGCCGCTGGAGGGGGCAAAAACTTCATACTAACTGGATCAACTATACCACCGCCGCCTCCTCCTCCTCCTCCTCTGCCACCCATCCATTGTCTACGGAAACCAACCACCGTTAGGGCATTATTTTTAATTAAAATCATTACCTTCCCTTCCATTTTCCGTCCGTGCCCCTCACCAAATCCAATTTTCTCTTCAAATCCCATCGCACCATCATCATGCCTCACCCCCGCCGACTTCGATAATCATATCTTAATCAAACCTCATTTGCTCTTATTAAATATCCATAAATTGCGTACCAAGCCTGTTTTGAACCAAACAAAATCAATATTTATAATTCTCCATGTTTTTTGATAGCTTCAAACGATACGTATCAAAATTTCATGACATTTTGTCAATTAGTTTAATATTTAACAGAATACAGTAGTTTTAGTGACTCCAGTTTTATAATTTACAAAACAATGAATAAAAAAGAATTGCATGTGTTGTTAAACAATTTAAACAAAATTCTTTCAAAAAATGCTTGATTGATATTAGTTTACAATCAAAATTACATTACCCTTTATGCAAATATTTACTAATTACATAATTATTTAAATTTTATTGCAATCATTAATAATATATTCTAAAAGAGTAATTTGTCAAGTTATATTTTACAATATATGCATTTAGCTGTAATATAAACTAAAGGCAGATAGACATTTGACTCAATCAAAATTACAATACTCTTTATGTAAATATTTGTTAATTATATAATTATTTAAATTTTATTGAATTCATTAATAATATATTCTAAAAAAAGTAATTTGTAAAGTTATATTTTGCAACATAAACTAACAGTTTTGTATTAGAGAAGAATGCATTTATCTGTAATATAAACTAAAGGCAGATAGACATTTGACTCAATTAGTGGCTAATAAAGATGTTTATTATTATAATATAATTAGTAGTAGATTTTGTATTACATTTTCCTTATGCAAATGACTAACTATGTAAATTAATAATATTAATAATCTATAAAATGCGAGTACATTATTGTAAAATATAGATGAAAGTATTGTTTATATTAAAGTAAAGTGTAAATTTAACCAATTATAATGAATGTAATGGATATTTGCTGTTGACCGTACGTTATTATAAATGCAGTTTCTTAGAAGATGGGAAAAATGCTTTTTTTCTTCATTCTGCCATTGCGATGAGACATCGTTTAAGGTTTCCTTGTTTATAGGCAATTACCAGAGGCGCAGTAAAAGCCGGACGCATTGATAATTCGCAGCTTTTAGACGTGGCACGGATGGATGGATTGAGCATTAGGTTAGAGATAATTAGGCATTTCATAAAAAAGAAGTCGAGCCTCTATAATATGGTAATAACGCTTTTACGACTGAAATTTCAGCTCCGGAATTCCACAGAACATTGCAATTAGCAACGAAGGATCTCCTAAGATGGATAAAGTTGATCGTTTTATTTTGCTTGGAGTGTAAGTATTTAAGAATTAATAGATTATTATAGGGCATAGAGAACTTTGGTCTATATCCTTTTGAAACAATGATAATAATTGTTCTTTTTCTTATAATTATATGTGAATCTTGTATTATTTTGTTCACCTTTTCAAATGATTAGATTGATGTGACAGCATGATGTTTGAGGTTGCTACAGAACTGTACAAAATATTTTGGGGAGAATTTTTAACATCTATATGATATGGAATTGAATATGTTCGGATAATTGTTTCATCTTGTTAGATTCATTCTGCAATTAATAAAGTTAAAGTATTGAAAATTTGGATAAACGATCCATTTATTGTGTATATAATTGTGTCAGATGAATAGTTTTGATCCTAAAGTCCGTATTAAATTATATGATGTTTAAATAGATATACCACATGTATCGTTTTGAGGCAGAAATTAAATTTTGTAAGGAATTAATAATCTGATTTGATATAATGCAGATAATTTTTAAGAAGCAAAGAAAGTATTTAGTGAACAAATTTATTTAAAAATAAGATGTAATAACTAAAGTGATCTCACGTCCTATTATATTACCTGTCACATTGATACCAAATAAAATTTCAGGGCTCTAAAAAGTTCCATCATAACAAAAATATAAATATATGAGTAGATGAATTTCAACATAAGAGATGAAAAAAATGAAGTTACAGAAGTTCTTAATGAGTTTTCTTCTTTCTAACAACTTACTTCTAATTACATTACACCCAAAAAAGTGACAATTTAGACCATACTTTCAATCGAAATTCAAATTTTTCAATTAGTTTCACACCAATAATATGAATAATTATACCATAATTATTGAATATATTTTAAACGATCTTAATACACCCGTAGAAAGTGTATTTTTTCTTATGATAAGTTTTAGAATAACGAAAACATATGTAATATTAAAGTTTTTAAAGTAATGTTAAATTAATTAAAATTTGAATGAAAAATGTTTAATGAAATTTTGTATTCAGAAATCTATAAGATTGCATAAATTCTTCAATTTGACGTGTCTATTCTTAGAATTTTCATTTAATTATAAAGAAATTTGCTTTTTCTTCAATATACATACACTAAAAATTGATGAGTAGAGGATGAAGAATTGGTCACGTTAGTTGTGACAGATGTGTCATGAGGCTGAAGTGAGAATGAATCAATTGAAAAATATGATCTCTAGATACATGTGCCACGTGGATAGTTTCAATACTGCAATGGAAATATCTAGTGACAAAAGCAATTGAAAAGTATGATCTTTGGATAGATTTGCACTTAGATAGGTTTGAAGCAGCAGTGAAGATGTAGATAAATTTGAGGTTGCAATGGAAATATTTAGTAAAGGAATCAATTGAAGATTCTAGGGTGGAGACGAATCAATTGAAAGACCGCAAACGGAGAGTAGAAGTACATCAACCACGGGATAGATGCTATCTGCGGTTTGCTGTGTGTGTGTGTGTTTACTCCGGAGGAGAATGGCACAATGGGGGGAACCTTATGTGGTTTTTTGTCCGTCTGCTCCCACAACAAACAAACAACGAGGATCGCGACAACGGCCGAACAACAAGAACAGGGAAGTCGCATGGAGCCGAAGAAGAAGCTGGGAAGGACGAGGAGGGATTAGTGAATGGCCCGTACATAAAGAGCGAGAGCCCTTATCTTATCTCGCGATCGGGTCGCAACGGCGCAGCCGGTCCAAGGACCTGGAACTGCTAATCTCTGCGGATCTCTGGGGATATGCACCGAGGAGAGAGATGATCGCGATAAGGTGGAGAAGGTTTCACTCGAAGCAGTCGAACATCTGCCCCTCCGCACTCTCGCTCCTAAACACACGCCATCTCCTAAGAAACATCTCCAAAACCTAATTGCGAACACGCCGCTAATGCAAACTAATTACACTTTCTCGGACCTGTTGATCCGTGCAGAGGAACGAGTGGAGCCGTTCGAATCGCCCGGGTCATTCCCATTCGCACCGTGAGTATGAATGCATATATGTGTACAAAAGCATTAAGTAATTATGTTATATATCATTTCTTTCGGTGGGCATGTGATTATTTCAAGAGAACCATCAATCTTACACACTTTTATTACGCAACCGAAACTCAAGGACGGAGACGAAAATTACCTTCAGACATCATCAATTAATGTAAACGCACACGATACTTCCTTCAGTCGCAACATCGGCTCGAGCAAACTTATTAAATTTCCAAGGAATTAACTAAACTTTGGAAGGGATGCTGGAAAAGTGCGAAGGCAACAAACGTCGCGTTAATTATGCACACGCGTGCGTCAAAGGGATGCTGATTAAAAGCGGAAACTCGATTACGTCATCTCTCTAATCAATAACCGTGCGAAAAGTACGTTCCTTCGGATATTACACTAACACAAAAAAAAACAGCGGCGAAAGTCATAAATAAATCAGGAGAATCGCATTAATTCCGGCGAGTCGAAACTTTTCCGATTTTCACTTTGAGATTCATGAAAATTGATTGGCAGCTCGCAAATCTTTTGAGATCTTGTATATATGCAACGTGTAACTCTCGATGGAGAAAGAGAGAACGAGCGAAAAAAATCAGCTTGATGTTCACGAAAAAATATGTCATTCATATAGAATTTACATATTTATGCTTTCCAGATTTCTGATTTAAATGTTTGGGACAAAATATTCTTTCGATGACATTATATTTGCAAAAAAAATATATCATCAATTCATATTTAACAGGTTGCTTTTAAACCAAATTTATTGTTAATCAGATATGTTTAGTATTACTACTATATTCTATATGTTTTCGAAAGCAAAAAGTTATTTTCCAAACTGTTCCAGTGAAGATAATTTTAGGTCATATATAAATATGCCCATACCTCGCTTTACGACCTAGATACGTTCCACGAAACTTGGCCGCAAAGTGAAAAGCCGTATAACGAATCATGTAGGTATATCAACATGGAAAAAAGTTTTTTACCGTTATAGCGAAACATTTTAGGCCGTAAATCGAAAACGTATCTTAATTGAAGAGGGCTGTTATGAAAAGGGCATGTATAGCTTTAGATTATAAAATAAGTGTTAAAATGATTAAAAAAAGCAAGTTTTAAGATAAAATGTATACTAAATTAATATTATTTATAACATTAACTGTAAATTTTATTGTTATCAAAATTTAATACTTTTTTCTAATTCTATCGATTTATTCGAAATTTGTTCAAAAGAATACTCTAATGGAACGTTTACACTTACAAAGTAATGAATATTAATAAAAAGCTACAAAGATTTTTATTAATAAAATAATTATAATTGTATCATATGTATACAAATTATTCAAACAAACGATTATGTTAAACTAAGCAATTGTATGAAAATTTGAACTAAAAAAGTTCAATAATTTGATTAAAAGAAATGAGTAAGGCAATTTCATAATTTCATAGTCAGATTTACTCAGTTTTAATTTTGTCTTATATTAAACATTGTCCCAATGAAGTTAAAAATCTGGAATACATTAGTTTCAAATTTCTTTAAATTTCTTATAGTTTATTAACTTTTATAAATTACATATAAAAATATAAATTAAACTTATTAAATAGTTTTGTCCTTTAGATTAACACGTAATTTGACTAAAAAAATGCAAATGTTTGTGGAGATTTGATTTTGATAAAACATTTCAAAATCTAATCTATGAAAAATGAATTACATGAAAAAATCTATACCAAACTTATATACTTTATAACAATTATTGTATAGTCATGAATATTTATAAAAAGCTACAATGATTTTTATTAATTATAAAGCTATAGTTGTATAAATATGTATACAAATTATTCAAACAAATTATGATGTTAAACAAAACAATTTTATGAAACATTAAATTACAAAAGTTCAATAATTTGATTAAAAAAAATATGAGTAAGGCAATTTCACAATAAGCCAAAATCAGTTTTACTGAGTTTTAAATTTGTCTTATATTTAGTACATTTTTGACAAAATTGTCCGTAGGAAGTTAATAATCTGAACACATCTATATTGTAGATATTATTTAGATACATTTTTGAAATATTAACTATTGATTCTATATAGTTTATTCAGATAATTCAAGAATGGATAAAACTTTCCTAAATCTGGAGCTAAATTTTCATTCTGTTTCATAATTAAGAGTCAAATAATTAAATAATTTAAATTAGCAGACATATCGCTTGAGATAATTTATTATAATAAAAATCATATCAGAATCAGGGCTGAATCAAAAAATGACTTTAGTTTTACAGAGATTTATATGTGTCCCATATTAACTATGTCTTTTGTTCAAATTGTCTCAAGGAAGTTAAAAATGATCACCTCTATATTTTAGCTATTATTTAGATAAGGATTTCAAATATCTACTATTTATTTTATGTAGCTTATTGTTCAAGTTAAGTATAATTCAATAATGGATAAACCTCTCCTAAAACTGGATCTAAATTATCATTCTGTTTCAGAATTAAGAGCAAAATAATTAAATAATTTCAATGAAAATATATCGATTGAGTTATTTATTTATAATATAAATCATATTAGAATAAGGGCAGAAGCAAAAATGAAAAGGGCCAAATATGGCTCACAGACTATATTCTTTCAATATACAATATAGAAAGTATTAAATAACTAATCATAGATTGGAATGTTCATCATCAAGTAATTTTATACGTAATTCAATTAAAACGTTTTTTAATTCATTAGAACAATTCGATGCAAATGAAAGAAAAACAATATAACATATGCGATTAACTCTATGTATACGTCGAAATTGCTTCACACAACCATTGTGATTAACTGTAATAATTGCGATCATGGAACATGCGTTTTACGCAATGATTAATCAAACAGGAAATTACCCACATACGCAAGCATTTGGTGCATCTAATAATTACTAATTGGGTGATTATTATGTGAACGTAATAAGCTTTGCAATTAATCCAGAATCGACGATTGCATTGTTCGTGTTTCATTGGTCCGCATGCACCTGGAGCAGCAGCAGATCCATAGATGTTTGTTAACCGATCTCACAGGAATCGATACATCAACAACCCCCAACAAAATAATAAAATAAACATAAGTATTTTGGCAACTACCCTTCGACAACAGCGTAAAAAAAATACATAAAACGGTAGGGAGAAAAATAACATAAACGTGAATGATGAAGGAACGAGCGGGGAAATACAGAGAGAGAGAAGAGCTCAGTGTTTGCTGTTTTAAAAGGGATATTCTGTTTTGATACCGTTCGTGCAAACGTTGCACCGAAAACAGAATGAAACATAAAAAATATCTGTTTCAAAACAGGTACACGTTTATGTTTCCTGTAGTATTATTATCTTTTTTTTTGTTATTTACTTTATTTGTTTTCCTGCAAAGAGAAGGATTATTCAGGAAGCGGAGCGTTTTCGAGCGTCGGAAGAATGATGGAAAAATTGATTGACTGGAATCATAAAAAGCCAAGAAGCAATTTGCTGCACGGAGGAAGCAATAAACTGACTTAATTATTCTAAAAACCTGTTAAATGTTATTATTTCTACTTATTTATTTCTTTATTTGCTTAGTTCGTCGTAAATGCTGTTAATTTTTTATGGGTGGCTGCTCCATTTGCTCGTTTGCATCTGTTTTAATTTCCTAATATTCTACTTATTTCATTTATATTTTTTTAGAAATCTCCATAATAGTTACGTGTTTTTGAGTAATAATTAAACTGAACAATGGTTAATTAGATTTGCCAATGATTTTTGCAATTAGTTGATTTCACAAAGAAATAATTTATACTTTTATTATTATAAAATACACGTGAAGTTTGTTGATTATATGTGAAACTTCTTATTGTGAATTAGTTCCATTTCATAATTCTGTATAAGAAAAAAAATTGTAAAAAATATAGATTTCTTTAAATAATTGCATGATTGTTTACAATTTTCTACATATTTAAAGCCATTAACCTATTTTTTATGCAAGACATTTAAGATTATGAATATGCACATACATTCGGTTTAAATTTCTTCAAATTTCTTATACTTTATTTACTTTTATACATTGCATGTAAAAGTATAAATTAAACTTATACTATTTATAATAAGTATTGTATAGTTAATACTAGTTTTGTGCCTTAGATTAACACGTAATTTGCCTAACAAAATGCATATGTTTGATTTTGTTATGAAAAATAAATTACTTTATAACAATAATTGTATAGTTAAATACTAGTTTTGTACAATAGATTTATACGTAATTTGCTTAAGAAAATCCAATTATTTGTGGAGTTTTGCTTTTTAACTAATTGCAATTTTATACATTAATCGTAATTAATTTTAAGATAATACTGAATATTTTTTGTTTAAAGTAGATTTAATTGAATAAATATGCACATACTCTATTTAAATTGATTACATTTTGCGAACTAATTCATTTTATGAAAAATTTAGCTGAAAAAATTTCATAATTTGAGTAATAGAAAATATGAAATAGCAAAATTACAATTTTCAATAAAAGGAAACTAATTGTAAAATCAAATATTTTTAATGAAGTTTTGTATAATGATATGTGTTTACATGTAATTGAGCAAAGACATTTAGGTCTTTACATATTAGGTAATAATTTGTGTATTGTAATGTATAGTAATGTAAAAATATCATTCAACAAAGTTTCTGATAAATTTTAGTACTTTCGAGCCATAAAATCTGTAATTTCATTGAATATTTACAATAATTGAACACATAATTTTATTCCTTTATATATTTTTTGTCTCCTTCGGACGCATTAAACAGTTGTTGGAAAAGTACAATTCCGCAAATTCCTGAAACTCCTTCCATCTCTTATCGCGAGTTATTTGCATTTAATTTCGGAAGCCATGAAAAAAGTAATCCTCTCCGTTTCGTCCCGTTCTTGGGGCATAATAATAAAATTCCCGTCGCGCTTTTCGCACCCGGCAATTCGCGGAATGGACAATGAATTTAAAGTTAATTGCGAAATAATGGAATCTCGCAGTTTCGAAAACCGGCTAATTCACTTTGGCGACTCGCGAAATATTTGAAAACTTTGTTACCAGAACATTTCCTTCCTTCCTTCCTTCCTTCTTCCGTCACTTAATACCTGTATCCATCCACTACATTCATTTCTTTACACCTTTTTGTTCATCAACTTTCTTTATTTGTTCAACTTTCTTATATTGAAATTAAGTTCAAAATGTTTAGAAATTTTAATTTTATAATTTATTTAATAAAGAACAAAACACGTGAAACTCCTAAAAACTAGTTCATTTTTTCATACCTTTTTTTTGTTCATCAACTTTCTTTATTTGTTTAATTTTATTATATTGAAGTTAATATAATGCCAAATGATTAGAAAATGTGTAGATTCTCTAATTTTGCCTTTTTTACATGTTTAAATTTATTCAATAAACAACAAAACATCTGGACTACGTTTTTATTATTTTTGTTCATATACTTTCTTTATTTGTTTAACTTTATAATATTGATGCAAATTTCATACAAAATGGTTAGAACAAGTCTAGATTCTCTAATTTTGCCTATATTTACATGTCTAAATTTATTTAATAAAGTACGAAACACGTGAAACCATCCAAACTCAAAAAAAGTAGTTCATTTCTTTTTATTATTTTTGTTCATCAACTTTCCTTATTTGTTTAACTTTATTATATTGATGCAAATTTCATACAAAATGTTTAGAACAAGTCTAGATTCTCTAATTTTGCCTATATTTACATGTTTAACTTTATTCAATAAAGAAATATCCGAACTCTTAAAAAATAGTTAATTTCTTCATACCTTTTTATTCTTTTTGTTCATCAACTTTCTTTCTTTATTTAACTTTATCATATTGAAGTTAATATAATGCAAAATCTTTAGAAAATGTTTAGTTTCTTTAAGTTTGCCTGTTTTTACATGTTTAAATTTATTTAATTAAGAAACAAACACTAGAAACTATCTTAAAAGATTGTTATGAACTTTCCAATATATATGTTTATTATATCAAATTATCTATTGAGAAACACTTTATAATAATATACCATATGTATGCATAATATTTACTTCTTTTGAGTAATAATTAAACTGAACAATGGATTATTAGATTTACCAATAATTTTTGTAATGGGTTGATTTCACAAAGAACTAATTTATACTTTAATTCTTATAAAATACTCGTGAAGTTGTTTAATTATATGTGAAACTTCTCATTGCGAATTAGTTTCGTTTCGTAATTTTATATAAGAAAAAATTGTGAAAAACATATGTAGATTTTATATGTTATTGTTTACAATTTTCAATGTATTTAAAGTCTTGCGATCCGAATACTAAAAAAAATCGTTTTTTTGGACAATCTAAACGCACATTGTCTATTAAGAAATACTTTATAATAATATAAATGTTGATTTTTCATTTTTTTCTCACGAAGAAGAACTATGGATGTTTACTGCTATATAACTTCTTGATTGAATAAACTAGATTGATATTATTTACACATTATCTCGATAATAATAATTTCATTAATGAGAAATTTATACTCAAATCACATGGAACTTTCGTTTTACTTATAAACTTCCTTATTTCATCAAGTTTATTGAACCTGGAACTACATTAACTAGAAATTGAACTAGATTAACTAAATCTAGTAAGTATACATAAAGTCATAGAGTAATACTCATTATTACTTTCATATTTACTTGATTCTTGACTTCTGAAAATTCCTTTTTACATAAAAAACTTCCTTATTTGAACAAGTTTATTATATACCTCTATTAATTTGTGTAAATGTATACATTGTCTAATAAGTAATGCTTGTAATAACATACATTTTCATATTTAGTTGATACTGGAGGAAGAGACGTGTAACGAGTGTAAGGCCAAAGAATCTCTGCGGATTAATTGAGTATTCAAGTGGTGTTGCGTCAGAGAAAGCCCTTTGAGCAGTGGGCCCCGATAATTATAGTAATTCGACTTCGGCTCCCTACAGATTCGAATTAGTGCTGTACACGGCGAAATGAGTAATTGGGGTTTGCGGACTAAAGCTTTCCAGTTTCGAAGAGAACAACTACATGTACAGCAATCTTCTTTTTTTATAAAATTTCTTCTTTTCGTGTTTTTTGTTTGTTCGTAGGAGGATTGGCGAAAAAGTGCAATATTTATATCGGATGCAAATGATTTATTCTTTCGCGAAAGTCGGCTTCCGAAAAGACGAATTCCTTCCGCGATAAATCACAGCTAAACTCCATATTCTCTCTCCTTCTCCAGTTCTATTTCGCTCTTTTCCGGCGCACAGGATGACAAATTACGACTTTTCCATAAATAGAATCGGAATATTCCGCAAATGACTTCCAATGTGTAATCTCAGATACGGGCATCAGATATTTTTTCTGGGGTTTTCCCAGAATTTTGATCGCATTAAAGGATTCCAAGGACCAACAGTTCGAAGCTATGGTAGTGAAGATATCAAATTTTTTGTTGCATAACATGTAAATTTATTAGTATTTTTTGTCATTGAACAGAAAACGAATAAAATTTATAAATCATTAGAATTATTCTATATTTTTTTTGTATAAACTGTAATAAAACGTGTTAACTGTAATGGAATTGCTGAGGTCACATTTGCAAAGTTTTTTTTATTAATATAAACAATTTATCAACCAATTTCTGAAATTTCAAGAAATGTTTGCTTACCATTTTTTAAAAATATATTTGTAAGAAAATATTTGAGAATTACTCGATTTTTATTAAGAAGAAAGAATAGCCTCTTATTTAATACTTATTTTATAACAAAGTATAATATATAGATTAAAAGTAGATTTATTTTATTATAATAAATAAAAATATACGTTTTATTTCTAGAAGAAATAACATCTAAACATTTCCCGAAAATAATACATTTGTTATTAATAATACAGTTCTAGTTGTTTATGATATACGTAATTACGTAAATCTTAATATTAATTTAACTAATTACATTTGTCATATTTATAATTCTGGAATAGAAAGCAAAATATAGTAAAAATTCAAATTTTCACACCTAATTTAATATAAATATGTTTACACTTCAACAATTTAAATTAAACTAACAGCTTAACAAGCAGATGTACATATTAACGTAATTACCTTGAAAATACAAACAAAAATTAATCATATAAATGAACAGTTTGCATAACAGATGCTGAATTAATTATAATTACATATTATAATTAAAACAATATCTGTTTATGGTTTACATAAAAGCAAAATTTCTTTTAAAGTAAAACTAAAATTTGATCGACTTTCTAATATATTTTAGTTTCTAGTTTTCAGTATATTTTTATAAAATCTTACGTCAATTGAATAATTTCACTCTAATTCCAATAATATTTCTTTCATCAAAGTTTTTTAAGTAATTGCAATTTATTTTAATGTGTAAATTTCACTTAAAATAATTACCTTACATTCATTTATTTGCGTGAAAATCGTTAAATAATATTTAGTAAATAAATTAGAACTATTGAATTACTAAACTAATTAAGATGTGTAAATTGAAAAGTTGTATTTTTACTGTGAAAAAGAAGAAAAATGAATTGAAAAATTTCCAAATTTTAGAAAACAATTTAAGAAATAATATATTTGTTTAACAGATTAAATATAGTTTTTTTTTCTAAAATTAATAAATATTTATATAAATGAGTGATTTAGTAACAATAGTTAAGTACAGATTATATTAATGCAATTAAATCCAGGTAATGTTATGAAATTGTAGGAATTATAAGTGTGAAATATCTTTGAACAATAAGCTGCTTATTTCTAAAATTATTTCCAAAGTAATGCACTCAAATGGAATGAAGCAGGCAACTGTAACATTGAAATACATAAGCGATTGCAATTCAACTGAAAAGCTCCTATTGTATATACTCAACAAGACGTTCAACAATGAAACTCATAAAGAATCACCTATGAGAATAGACTTGTATTATATAGAAAGAAAAACAGTTAAAAAACAGTTTTGCTTTGTAAAAAAAAGTTTAAATTTGTTTTGATTTTTTTGAAATAATAGACCTGTAAGAGAAAAATATTACATTTATTATATAATTTGCAACAATTTTTTTAACAATTTCAATATATACTTATTAGTTGTTACATGTTAAAAAAATGAATATTTTATATAATTCAGTATAAATGTATAATCAACTTCATTCTTTTAATTACTTTAATGCCATTATTATCACACTTTTCTAATATTTATTTGAAATATAATATCATTTTGATTGTTATCACATAATTTCTTCAATATCATTGATAATTTTAAGGGTAAGTTAATGAAACTTGATGATTATAATTTAAATAATCATTACTTTTCTTTGCTGCAATAACGTTATATTTTCTTTTCTTTGAATTTCTTTATTACTATTGTATTGTAGTTGTTGTTGCAATAAATGTTTTATTTATTGAGAATATTCATCGGTGTTGGAAAACGAGTAACTGAAATTGGATACAAAACAGATGAACTTTTCGAGAAAGAAAGAGGATGTATTGGTTAACATCTCGCAATGGAAGTAAACAAGTATTGTTGTTGGTCGGTCGGTATGGGTTCACAGAGTATTAGGCTCGTAAATATGCAAGAAGCGGCGTCGGCGAAGAAACTGAGAGGAGTTAAACGGTTTTTTTCATCTCTGTTTGGTTATTAATAAGCAATTAAGAAGGGAACAATTAGTGGGCCCCCGGGGGCTTCGAGGTGTTGCGTAGTCCTTAAAGTATTTCACGCCGCGAGAGCAACAGACTGTCATTCGTTCGATGTGAGTGAGAGAGAGAGAAGGAGATCTCCGCCGAGAGACTGGGATCTCTTTAACTCTGGATGACCGGCCGAAAATTATTCATAAACGTGGTTAAACGCGTCCGTTTATATTCCCATTAATTAATAGGAGGAGACGTCGCCTCCGCGGATGGACCATTCTCCCATCGTCCGAAGAAGAAAAAAAACACGAAATTTCACACATGTCCAGCAACTGACGTGTTAATTTTTCCTTCCTTTTTCCTCGTCCATCGAAAGAGGTTCTTCTCTCTGGGCACGGCCCGAACGTCCCCGAGGTCAGACTTAATCTAAATCCTGAGATTTATGCCCGACGCGTCCGTTTCTCGCCGGAAAATATATCTGTATAATATGGAGAGAGAGAGAGAGTGAGAACGAGCGGGTTGAGTTTGGTGTATTTGCGTTATAAATTTCGGCCGAAAACAGGACTTTAATGCCGCGCCAAGGACGACGCAATCGTTTATTACGGGCTTAAGGACGAGCCCCGACCAATAAACGTCGAACGGACATTATTCAATAAATTCCATTTTTATCGATGCAAAACGATGGAGCAGCACGCTCGTACACCTTCGAGAAATCCGCAAAGTTACAGCTTGAAATTTGAAACGAGATATAAAGTATAAGTAAAAGTTGTTGATACTTTTTCAACATTCTTCATGAAATATTATATATTGAAGCTCGCAATTTCATGAGAAAAAATGAAGAAAATTGAAATATATATATTATAAACCAAATCCCCAAAGATATGACTAAATATTTCAATAAAAAAATGAGTAGTATAAATTAATGAAATTAAGAGTTTTTCAACATTCTTCATGAAATATTATATATTGAAGCTCGCAATTTCAAGAGAAAAATGAAGAAAATTGAAATATATATTATGAACCAAATCCACAAAGATATAACTAAATATTTCAATAAAAAATTTGGTAGTATAAATTGATGAAATTAAGAGTTTTTCAACATTCTTCATGAAATATTATATT
>JAFMTC010000076.1:1534331-1574303 GCA_018845635.1 Nicrophorus orbicollis | reverse complement strand
AAATATTTCAATAAAAAATTTGGTAGTATAAATTGATGAAATTAAGAGTTTTTCAACATTCTTCATGAAATATTATATATTGAAGCTCGCAATTTCATGAGAAAAATGAAGAAAATTGAAATATGTATTATGAACCAAATCCCCAAAGATATAACTAAATATTTCAATAAAAAATTTGAAAGTATAAATTGTTGAAATGAAGAGTTTTCTTCAATATTCTTCATGAAATAGTACAAATTGGAACTGTTACAACTCGCAATTTGATAAGAAACCTTCAAAGATATTGAAATATATTACGAACTAACTTCTCAATATTCCTATTACAAAATTTTGAAAATAGGAAACAATATATAAAAGTTGTTGATGTTAAGTGTTCTTCAACAATCTTAATGACATATTAGAAATGTATAGCTCGCAATTTAAGAAACATTAAGACATTTCTAATATCAATTACATACTAAATCCCTAAAGTTTTAACATAAAATTTTAAGCAAAAAAAAGCAACAAATATATGTAAAATTGTTGACGTAGCTTTTTGGATATTCATTATGAAATTAGAAAAGTTGCAACTTGGAATTTTATGAAATAAATTTAGAAGAAAGAAAAATATACATTACACATTAAATCCATAAAGTATACACGAAGTATAAATAAAAGTTTTTGTAGAAGTTATAGTTCTTTTTTATCATTCTTCACGAAATGTTAGAAATTTTTCCACGTATGTTAAGAAAAAATAAATTAAATTAATGAATCATATTGGTAAACTTAATTGTAATATAACATTATATAAATCAATGGTAATACTAATATTACATGCAAGAATTTGAAGAGAGGATTTATAAAGGAAACATATTTGATAATCAACTTAATTATCATTTTTTTCCAAGAATAAGTAACATTTTTATTGTGAATTTAGGAACTAAAAAACATCTTAATTTGATTAGTTTAGTCTTTCAAAGATAATATTATAATTCTGAATTTGAGACACCTAATAAAGAAGATGTTCTTGAAAAAAAAAAAAACTCTGAAGTTCATGATATTTAATACAAAATTAACAAATATTTCTTAAATAAAGATAAAGGTAATTTAATTTGTTACTATTAATATGTTAGTTTTCAATATTATTTCAGAAATGAAGTTACTATTTGAAGCAACATATAAAGCAAATACAAAGTAAAAATGATAAGAAATGTTGTTGAAAAACGTAAATTAACTTGTAAAAGGTAAAAAATTGTCAATAAATTATTCATAAGGTTACAAGTTGAAAGTTTCAAGTATATAAATAAGAACATAAGTAATTTATTTTGTTAGTTATACAATTACAATTTGAACAAATAAATATAGAAAGTAGAGTTTTTGAACGAAAATAAGTTTGAAGCAATGAACCAAATAATAAGAAAATAGCTTTAACTAACGGTTAAAAGATCATTAGCGTTTTTAGTTAATTGCATGTTTTCCAACGATTTTCGATTAAAATCTGCACAGTTAGAACTCGGAATTTGTAGAGATAAATAGAGAAGAAGAACGAAGCAGAAAGTAAAATAAGTAATTATCGTTATTCCTATTAGATTTTTCAAACGTTCTTCACGAAATGATAATTATTCAATACTCGAAACACATTACCGTTAATTACAGCACATTAAAAGCAATTATTCATCTGCGCTCTTCTAAACATCTTTAGGAGATCAATCTTATTCCGCTGTGTAAGTTGATTAGTGCTTTGCCTTACAATTATTACCAACGTGCGAAATGGTAACAAGAAGTGGAAAAAAAACAAGATTGATTCGTCGGTTATCTCCGAAGAGAAAGAAATGAAAAGGCGATGAGCCTAAGGCTATTTCCCTTCTTCTTCTTCGTCTTCGTATTTGTGTGTTGTGGAATATTATCTAGGCAGGGGTCGAACGCGTGCGTTTTGTGTATGTATCAGAATGGGTTTATGTGGTGGCTTTATGGGGCAATAAGCGGCTGCTGTCCTGCTCCTTGTAAGACAGCCGAGCGGATATCTCCCGAGGGAAGCGACGAGCACATCCTCCGTGTGCCCCCAGGACGATGACTCCAATTCTTATCGAATATTCCTGGGACCATAAAAAAACGAGCACTTTCCTCCTCGTGTCAAAACATGTAATTGATGCCTCCGCAATCTTCTTTTTTTCTTGTTTGCTTAAGATTATGCCGGACTATTGTTGAAGAAGACCATTTTAATAATCCAACCATAGAAATCGAACATCTTTCACGAAAGCTTCTCCAAAGAAATGCCCATCACCATTTCCTTTCATGATACTCATTCAACAATATACTGGTTATAATTATTGTCCTTTAAAGTAACGTGCAACTTGGAAAACTATCTTCATTTACTTATTTGTTATTAATTTTATGCTATTTTAATTCGTATAAACAAATAACAAGTACTTGAACTAGTTGTCAAATAGCTCTTACTATATGATATTTTCCACATCATCAAATATTACATCTAACATCAAAATAAATAGTTCCATTTACTTAGACATAATGAACTATATGTTATTTAAGTTTATATACATTTCTCAAGTACTTATACAAGTTGTCAAATATTCCAAGTCAAATAATAACAAATAATAATAAATAATATAACTAAGATGTTATATTATTTAAAATAATATACACATCTTAGTTACTTGTACAAGTTGTCAACTTTTTTTTCCAAGTTAACATATATTACATAATTTGCACGTATAATAAGAAACATTATTTCCATTTACTTAGGCAAAATAAACTGAATTTTATTTAAATTAATTTACATGCCCCAAATATTTGTACAAGTTGTTAAATAGTTCTTGAAATATGATATTACAATAGTTCGTGAAAAAAAGTATTACATGTTATTTGGATATAAAAAATTGTCTATTATTTAAGTTAGAAAACATATCTCAAGTACTTGTTCGAGTATTCAAATATTATTTAAGCTGAAATACTTATCACAGGTACTTGTAGAAGTTGTCAAATACTGATTTTTTCAAGGCATCGTATATTACGTAATTAGTACGCACAACCAGAAAAATCATTCAATTCACTTTAGCAGAATAAATTGAATATTATTTAAATTCACTTACCTGTCCAAAATACTTGTAAAATTTGTTAAATTGCTCTTAAAATATCATATTACGATAGTTAATGGAAGAAAAGTATTACTTGTTATTTAGATATAATAAATTATTCTATTATTAAAGTTAGAAAACATATCTCAAGTACTTGTTCAACTATTCAAATATTGTTTAAACTGAAATACATATCACAGGTACTTGTACAAGTTGTCAAATACTGATTTTTTTTTCAAGTCATCGTATATTACGTAATTGGTACTTACAACCAGAAAAATCATTCAATTCACTTAAGCCCAATAAACTGAATATTATTTAAATTCACTTACCTATCCAAAATACTTGTACAAGTTATTAATTAGCTCTTAAAATATCATATTACAATAGTTAATGAAAGAAAAGTATTACTTGTTTTTTAGATATAATAAATTATTCTATTATTTAAGTTAGAAAACATATCTCAAGTACTTGTTCAAGTATTCAAATATTATTTAAGCTGAAATACATATCACAGGTACTTGTACAAGTTGTCAAATACTGATTTTTTTTCAAGTCATCGTATATTACGTAATTGGTACGTACAACCAGAAAAATCATTCAATTCACAGGCACAATAAACTGAATATTATTTAAATTAACTTACCTATCCAAAATACTTGTACAAGTTATTAATTAGCTCTTAAAATATCATATTACAATAGTTAATGAAAGAAAACTATTACTTCTTCTTTAGATATTATAAATTATTCTATTATTTAAGTTAGAAAACATATCTCAAGTACTTGTTCAAGAATTCAAATATTGTTTAAACTGATATACATATCACAGGTACTTGTACAAGTTGTCAAATACTGATTTTTTTCAAGGCATCGTATATTACGTAATTGGTAAGTACAACCAGAAAAATCATTCAATTCACTTAGGCACAATAAACTGAATATTATTTAAATTCACTTACCTATCCAAAATACTTGTACAAGTTGTTAAATTGCTCTTAAAATATCATATTACAATAGTTAATGAGAGAAAATATTATTTGTTATTTAGATATAATAAATTGTCTATTATATAAGTTAGAAAACATATCTCAAGTACTTGTTCAACTATTCAAATATTGTTTAAACTGATATACATATCACAGTTATTTGTACAAGTTGTCAAATACTGTTTTTTTTTCAAGGCATCGTATATTAAGTAATTAGTACGAACAACCAGAAAAATCATTCAATTCACTTTAGCAGAATAAATTGAATATTATTTAAATTCACTTACCTGTCCAAAATACTTGTAAAGGTTGTTAAATTGCTCTTAAAATATCATATTACAATAGTTAATGAAAGAAATGTATTGCTTATTATTTAGATATAAAAAATTATTCTATTATTAAAGTTAGAAAACATATCTCAAATACTTGTTCAACTATTCAAATATTATTTAAGCTGAAATACATATCACAGGTACTTGTACAAGTTGTCAAATACTGATTTTTTTCAAGGCATCGTATATTACGTAATTGGTACGTACAACCAGTAAAATCATTCAATTCACTTAGGCAAAATAAATTGAATATTATTTAAATTCACTTACCTGTCCAAAATACTTGTAAAAGTTGTTAAATTGTTAAATTGCTCTTAAAATATCATATTACAATAATTAATGAGAGAAAATATTACTTGTTATTTAGATATAATAAATTGTCTATTATATAAGTTAGAAAACATATCTCAAGTACTTGTTCAAGTATTCAAATATTGTTTAAATTGATGTACATTTCTCAGGTTCTTGTACAAGTTGTTAAACCGTTTTTACAAGAAGATTTTTTACCGAGTCATTAAATATTAATTGTCTACTATTTCCATATACTTAATTATAATTAGTTATTCTATTTGAATTGATATACATGTTACTGGTACTTGTGCAAGTTGTCAAATAGTTCTTTGATTGTGATATTTGATACGTCATCAAATGAATGCGTAATGAATAACTTTCGTTTCAAGTTATTATAATTAACGCATAATTTAAACTATGCAAAACTATAAATACAATTATGAAATATTTATTCAAAAATGAATAAAAGCGTTAATATTCTGGTGTTGGCACATTCCAAGTAACGTTTAGAAATGCGTCCTTGGATGAAGATGTCCAAAACGGGCATCAAGTCTCCGACAAAAAGAAGAAAACAAAAATTCGTGGAGCGTATTATACAAGAAACGGATTTCGACACCGCGAATGGAAATTGAGGAAATAAATAATGGACGGTCTCGAAATAACTTATGGTGGCGCGCATGTCATATCCCATTAATAAGACATCGTAAATAAATAAAGAGATGTAATATTTATAAATACAGGAAATTACTTTTTGGCTCGTTATGCGCGACCTGCAACTTATTAAATACGTGGAAGAACAGGCTAAAAGGAGAACCCGAACGTATGGACATGAAGAAAGAGGAAGGAAGAAAAAAAAAACGTGGACGTGCGTCAGACAGAGAAAGAGATACAAAGAGATGTGCAAAGGAGAGAGAGAGATAGTAAGTGAAAAGGTATGAGCGGACGTTCAAAATAATTAATAAATTTTAAAAATTTATAGCTCACAATTAGCCGCGTTCTTCGGCTTTTATTTATTGCGCTACCGTCTTGAATTTAATTTTGGGAAAAATTCGTGCAGAAACGGAATAATCGAGGGATTCTTCTTGGTGAACCATTAAGTTTCTTTCACAAAAGAGTGTTGATTGCCAAAAATTGATAGGTAGATAGTGATCGGCTCTTAAAGGTCTGTTTTTTTTTGAAGGAGAGGAATTTCGAGGAAGACAGCTGCACTTTTCAGGGAAGGGAATTTATTGAAGATGGCGAAAACGAAAAACGCCACCTGAAAGATGTTAATGGTGTTTCATCAGATGGTTTCTGATTAGGGTTTTATTCTCCCTTTTAAACAAAACGTTTAGTACCTTTTAGCTTGTTAGTACCAGCTGAAATGCATGTTGTATGCTGTATCCACACTGTGCGTGACATGAGACATGAACGTCTGTTAGAAGTATCAACTTTTATGAGCATATTTCAGCAAAGTGCAGCTGCTGATTCAGTTTAACTATCAATGGATTTCAGTAATTGCAGTTGGTACATCTATCTGTAATTTATATGTTTCATATCACCGCCTTATATAAAACTTGAAATTAATACATATCAGATTAATTCGTATCTTGTTTTATAGTAAATGATATCTACTTTATATGGAAATCGTGTTATATAAGAAAAAACTCGGAATTATTACAATTATATTAATTCGTATTTCGTTCTATGAAAACCCATTTTTTTATTAGGCAGAAGCAATTCAAATAATATGTTTTCATTATTAAATGTATATTATATGAAATATATTCATTTAATTTATAAATATTACTCTGATTATGGCAGTTACATAATTTCAAACTACATGAAAATCGTATTAAAAATGGATCATCGGCATTGTACGAGAAATAGGTTAGTGTTGTCCATCCGGATGGGATTTGACGGTGGTAACAATCAAGCCGGTGACGTGTCGGACAACAAGACAATGCGAAATCAAAATCTGAATAATATTTAACGCCGAGAGCACACAATGCGGTGTTATTGTAATGACTGATTTTCGCGTAATAAATTATGCATCAAATCCGTTCGGCAAATTCGACCTGTCCGAAGCCGCAAACAGCAAACACATCTCGATACAAGTACCAATAATAATTGGAATGTTTGATCCTAAATATAGGACGAGATTTTGCTTTACACTAACTAGGGGAAGTGTTGTATATTTACTCCAACGGAATGCAAGTAGTAAACTTCTTTAGCTTGCACCGAGTTAATCGTAATCTGGATGAAATTCACTGCGAAATAAGAAGTGGAGATTTCGCTGATCTTTGTTTCAATCTTGGATACGATATGGACGTGTATGTATGTAAATGAAGATATTCGTCCTTTGGCTCTTGTTGAAGATTATAATATAAAACATTGCAGATTTTATATGTGTAGAAAGATATGGCTTGTGTATATTTAAACGAAACATGTCAAATACCAACATTTTACGTTAATTCATACATTTACTAGTAAATGTGTGAATATTAAAACAATCTTAAAAGTAAATGCAGAAAAAAATATTTGCATTTTAATGAAATTTTGGTAAATATTAATAAAATATTCATAAATGCATTATTTTAACAAATATTTTGTATATTTACCATTAAATGTACGCATTTTTAAGAATTTTTAGTAATTATATACATAATATAACTAAATGTATTCAATTACTAATAAATATACTTATTTTAAATACAAGTTTATAAATGCATCAAGAACTTTGCATAATTATCACTAAATGTAAGTATTTTCAAAAAAAAGTAAACATTATACGCATTTTACTGAAAAGTTACTAAATATATCATAATAAAAATAGATTTGTTTATATATATTTGAAAAAAAATATTAATAAATGCATCATTTTTATATAATTTTATATATTTACTAGTAAATGTATGCTTTTTTCATAAAATTGTAGTAAATGCAAAAATTCATATTCAAAAAAGTAGTAAAATATGTCTATTTAATACAATTACAGAAAGTGCAATTTTTAATTTATGTATAATTTGGTTCCACTTATTATAATAGAATCTATTGTTATTGTTATTAATCAATAGTTAATGAAAAATCAAATAGAAAAATATGCTTAGATAATGTAAGTAGTAAGTTTAATTCGTTCCGTAACCTTGCTCGTATGTCAAATTGCTCGTATCTCAAAGCAATTAGTCTTAGGTGTGAGAAACTGTTGGTGTCATGTGTAGTGTGCAATTCCTCGTATCTTAAATCTTGCTCTCATCTCAAAGCGGCTCGTATCTCAAAACACTCGTATATCAAGGTGCCACTGTACTTGGAAAAGTATAGTCAAATAATGTATTTATTACATCATAAATTACTATTAAATCTAATAAGATTTAACCAATCTATGATTATAATTAATTTGTTATATGAATATCGCATTATGAGAGTATGTTTTTGTATCAAAACTTATGAAAATACCTTCGAAGTTCGACATATTGTCACCTTGATATAGAAAAATCGCGTTATGAAAATACTTTATAAAGGGGTATTATTATATATTTTTTCTGCGTTATATGGAATTATTGAATAATTACATTATATATTATTGAATTGGATGTTTGGAAAACAGTATGTTTTCATACCAATTTCTCATCAGTATTTCAGTAAATAACTGTAAAAGTAATGTAAATTACATTCATTGCGATTTGATGTAGAAAATAGTTAAAGTGTTACAACAATTAACATTCCTTTTAGTATGCGTTATTTGAAACACGTAAAGTATTAAACGTTGGATGTACGTGTCTGCGATTTAAACGCTGCAGAAATTCCCAATCCTCGAAGCGAAGCGGGAAACAGTTGCGGAAGAGTGCGATTTTAAATTTCACTTTGCGCTCGGGGGAAAACGGCAAGAAAAGAATCCCTGAAATTGGTGATTTCCAACGGAATTGCAGCAGTAAACTCCTCTAACTCCAGCTGTAATCCGGTCTTCGCCCTCGCCGTTTGCACCATCCTCGATGTACGTATGTATCCGTGATTAGCTTCTCCTCGGTCATAAATCAAACGAGTCAAACTGTCATCCCAATCAAATATCATTTGCGTAATGTCCATTGTAACGAGATGAAAAATCGTTGCGCTCACAGCGTACAGAAATGGAACGAGTGCGGTTTATCTGGGAGTCAGGATCGGGCTCCAGCACCTGCCCCAACCTTCGTTTTTGTCTTACATAATGGGTATTTAATAATAATCGGATCTCTTAATGAGTTTACATTGGGACGGTGTCCAAACAGATTACGATAATCGGACAGTTAACGTGACGGAAATTCGACGGGATCCGATCTAATTCTCGGGACGGTTTGGCAGGTCGAAAGGCGGAGAGGCTTATTTGTACATAATTCAGGCATTAATCGGCCACGATCTTAATAACCAGAGATGAATTCTTGATGCAGAGGCCTCCATCCTCCTCCTTCTCCTCCTCTCCATCATCATCCGACCATCATCTCTGCCTACCTGGGGGAATTAGAGTCAACAAAACATTAATACAAATTACGTAGTCCAGACAGAAAGAGAAAGATAGAATCCGGAGAAACGAATTACAGAGCCGCGCTCATTATAATTCCGCATTAGATTACACAACAGTCATTCGGACGTAATTACAAAGAGGTCGAATTATTTATTTATTTCTTTTTTTGTTCGCATCGGCTGAAAAACCGCATTCAATATACGATTGTTTGCCGAAGGGCTTACACCTTTAATCTCGTCCCTTCACGAAACGCACGCACACCCCGTTCGCGGAAGAACGCTGCAGTTTCACAGCACGTAAATATTTTATGCGAATTTTTTTCTTTTATTTTATTTGCATTTATTTATTTCTATTTTTTAGGTCCTTTAATCCCGGATGTACGGGAAGCAAACTGCTTCCGATTCAATGACAATATTCGTCGAGTGTTTGCTTTTTCTCTCTATACCCAAATCGCGTCTGTCAACAGAAAGGGAAAGCCCTTCGGATGCAAATTGGTGAGGACTTTCGGTGCGAAACTTTCGGATGAGAAAGGAAGAGGAATGAAAGGAGAACGCGTCTCGGGAAAAATGCTTCAGTTGCTTGAGAAAACCCGCACAGACATGGGTGGAATTAAATTGGCGTATTGTAATGGATATGCATTATTCAATGTGTATCTTTTTTTTTGTGGAGCTTCGAACTATAAACATTCTTTTAACTCAATATCATCTGCCATCATTTGAATTGAAAACATCAGAATATACATTTTATACTTATATTCTTCATTAATATCAATATTATCCTGAATTATAAAGCTATCTCATCTAACATATTCCAGTTTTGAGTAACTTTTATCAAACTTTTACAATTATTCGTATTTAACGTATCATTGATATAGTTTTATACATATTTGAAAAAAAAAGTTATTGAAACCATAAAAAAAACAGATAAAATTATAAATTTTAATAACAAAATGTTAAGAAAATATCACATATTAGACATAAAGCCATAGGTCTGTAGCACTTTGCTTAACTAGGATGTTTTAATAGGAAGCATTTCGAGCAGATTTATGTATGAAGAGCACGTTATATTATTGAAATATTTCAGTATTTTTTTTTAGAATTGTGAGAACCATTAAAACATCATTGTTTGTACTTACAAATACGATGTTAATAGTTAACAAAGAGAGTGATTTGTTGAAATGAAAAATATAATACAGAATCAATAAAAATTCATAGAAAAGTATTTTTTAAATAGACGTAATAAATTATGTAATAATTTAGTTTAATTTTCTTTAATTACAATTAATAGAATATAGCAGATTAGTAGAAATGTAATAAATAAATGTAAACATATATGTGCACCAATAGAGCGGCTTCGATCAGTGCGGATTAATTATTGCAATTGGGCAAATAAAAAAAGTACAAATAGTACAATTATTGTTTTGTTTATAGATTTTGTTTTTGATTAGATCAGTTTCAAATAGTGTTATTATTGGAACTAATTATCCGCACTATGTGAGGTATTTGCGTATTTATAAAATCATGACACAAAAGACAATATTATTTAATTTAAACATCTTCAGTGATCTAAATAGGGCTACTGACGATGACTTTCCATACTACAAAAAAATTATTATATTATTATTTTTTCTTATAAATTGATATTTTGTATTGTATTTCGTCTGCTTTCACATAAATAAAGAAATGCAATGATTGCATACATTTTTAATGCATTTCCATTTGAAAGAACATCCCCGGATTAAAATCTCCGAACGTCCACAGCTTCTCTTCCTCCCAAAGTAAACATCGTGCATCCACTTGGACCAGTTTCCATCCCTCCGGAATGATATTGTATAAATATCTTTGCGTTCCCTTTCTCTGCTAGTGCTTCTTTCGCACGGAGTTATTTTTTAATCCTTAAACCCGAACAATGTCTTGCGGGTCCCTTTCCCTCGCTTCGGATGCCTGAGCGACGACACAAAAGCGCTCCTCGAGTATGAAATATTTACCCTTCTTCTCCACTATAGAAGTCGTCCGCGCAGAAGGAGAGAGGAAAAATGACGAAGGGCCCTGAAACAAACATATAAATGAGAGAATTACAGGAGAGGCCAGGTGGTCCGACGCAATTAGTTTCCTTGAAAAAAGAAACGTATAAAAAATAAATAAACAGAAATGAATGGGTCGTGTTTCCATTGGTCGAAGATTTCACGGTGCGATTACTCGAACACCATTTTCCTTGCGTCTTACGTGAAATAAGTGGGTGGAAGTAAATACGAAATGAAAATGTTATTACGGCTTTTTGAGGATGGAGGAAATGAAAAATGCATGCGTTTAGAAATTAATACGGTTCTTTGGTGTTTGCAATCTGGTGGTAACCATCTTCCGGACACGAGAGCGTGTGTGTAGGGAAATGGAAAGATAGGGAATGGGGAAGGGGGGGACAATTAAAATGCATCTAAATTGAGATCGCAGCGAAATGAGTTTTCTGTCGGTTATAGAATGGGATTACTTAATTGCAGCTGGGGGTTTGGACGGACATTAAGACACTTTTTATGCGCTTTTGCGTTAATTACGACATCGGGGCATTTCACAAATTAAAAACGTATTAGATGGTCTGCACTCAACATCATAATTACCACAAGCAAATGTTTGAAAAGGTGACCATCCACCAACAAGTATACAAAAAGTACAAACTGTTGACTAAACGTTATAAATATTCATTAAGTTGTTTAAGTTGTTTTTTATTAGTCTGTAGGTTTTGTAAGTTATAATTAATTGAAGAACATTTATCTTTCATCAATATTTTTTAGACTTGTTTTCACCTACATGCAAAGAATAACTTTTTTTTAATGTAAACCTTCTTTTCAATGTAATGTAAAACATAATTAAGTAAAAAGTTGGTATTCGCTTAACGAACAAAATGAATTCGAAAATGACGATAGCTAACCAAATTGTTCGATTTAATATACATTATAACAGTATATAACCCTATATCATTTTTAGTTTTAATTCAAACCATAATCAGAATTGTAAGATAAATGTTGGACCAATAGCTCAGTAAGATGTTCGTTATCCGAATATGTCTTTGTAGTCCGAACATACAAATCTTCATTGTCCAAAATGTTTGTTAACGGTATATAGCTCAGTAAGATGTTCGTTATCCGAAAATATTTTGGTAGTCCGAACATACAAATCTTCATTGTTCAAAATTTTTGTTAACCGTATATAGCTCAGTAAGATGTTCGTTTTCCGAATATGTCTTTGTAGTCCGAATATACAAATCTTCATTGTCCAAAATGTTCGATAACCGTATATAGCTCAGTAAGATGTTCGTTATCCGAATATGTCTTTGTAGTCCGAACATACAAATTTATCATTGTCCAAAATGTTCGATAACCGTATATAGCTCAGTAAGATGTTCGTTATCCGAATATGTCTTTGTAGTCCGAATATACAAATCTTCATAACTATTTTAGTAACTATTTTAGTATAAAAATCAAATCATAATTAGAATAGTAAGATACTTAATTGAACACATTTTCAAAAACTAAATCAAATTTCCTTATTATTGTTGTATGCATTAGTGGTATTTATAAACTACTTTTTAAGTTAATTTAATTGAGATTTCCATCTATTTTTGTACGCAGATGAATGTCAAAAGACAAATGTTTAGAAAATATTTGTTCGTGTTTGAGGGATGTGGCAGGATCAAGGATGCAACTGATATATTGTGTATATCCGGTTGCTTCTTCGCGGTGATAGAACGATGGCGATTTATCAAAATTAAGTCAGAGTTTCGCGTGGTTTAATGGGATTATTTCTGGGACGATCGGATCAATGGTCCCGGTGGGAGTATGGTGGAGCTTGTGCTGCTGCTGCTGCTGCTGGTGGTGGTGGTGCACGCTCCGAATGCGGGTCCAGTTTCTCCACCATGGATGATGGATGGGTCGGGTTCACTTGGCCCCCGTGAACCCGAGGCCGATTAATAAGTTTGATTAAATTATAATTCGTTTATATTGTAATGAATCACAGCCACATCTCTCAACAAACGCCAAAACCTATTAAGCACACACTTCTACACACTTCTCTATACATACACCTATATGTATATATATATACTTGTGCCACGCGAGGCCGAAAAGGCCATAAATTATCGGAGGGAATCACTTGGCCGGATTTTCGATTCGATTTTACACACACCCAAACACTCTCACCCCCTTCACACCCCCGCGAACGAACGCTACATATTCATAGAGTGCTCTGAAGTGTACGTGTTATACTACACACAATTTGCATCCACTCTGGTCGTTCTTTATTTATTGCACGCGTATTCAAATTAATATCACGACTTCATAGACCAAAAGCGAGCAACCGACAAACAGCCACCGCCTATTTCGAAATGCATTATGCACTTCCACCCAGAATCTGCATTCTGGCATCAATCCACGTCTACGCAATGTACAAATAAGGATATTTATTTCTTATTCAATCAATTTCTACTTAATACTTGAATGAGTAGTTAGGAGTCACTGCATCACAAAAATCTGGTGTGAAATGGTGCTGGTTCGAATCCCACCGCTGACCGATTTTTTCGGCATTTACTGGTAATGCAAGGTAATGAAGCTCATAACGACTGAAAGTTCAGAAATAGAGCCGTAACCAAAAATAGGTTTAGGAATCACCTGCTTCTTTTCTGGGACCCACGGTTCTCGATCTTGTGGGCCCCACGAAAAATAGTATCAAACTGAATGTAATATGAATAGAACTTTGATTTCCTAAAGTGTTGGCTTTAATTTAAGCATTGAGGAGGAAATTGGGTCAGTGTATCGAAGCAAAACGCATACTGTTTGTAGCTTTGCCATTTCGTTGAGTTAATCGATACTAATATAAATGGTTTCAGGACAGAAACTCAATGGTTGAAAGGTCACAAACCGAACCGCACAATCCAATTGAATGTCACAACTTATACAACGAGTGGATTGGTTACATCTGTCTATTAGTTCACATGTGACAAGTTACAAAAGTTAAATTTTAATTGATGATCGGTCTCTCTTTAGAAATAAAGGAAAGTAACGAGATTGCACAGAAAGCAATATTTTAAAGACATTTTCAAGTAGATAATTTTGAATTTAATTCTAAAATGATGTTCAGATTATAATTTCATAGAATATTAATATCAATATGAAATAATTATTATTTCCTTTTGGAATTTTGTAAGCCTATCTTCAATTTTTATAAGAATATTGTAAATTTTACATCACTCACTTTAGGTGCAAGTTACAATTCATAATTTACAATAAAATAATAACGAATTAAGAGCTAATTAGGTAATAACTAATACTAACATTAATAGATTACTTTATTTGATAAATATTGATATTAGAAATCTAAAATGTAAACTTCCCTTAATGGTTTAAACTTACATTTGTCTCAAACACCACAATTTTATGCTGGGGCATTACATTTTAATTTTCTTCCTCCCCCAAGATATGTTTCTTTTGAATGGGCCCTCGCATTTCAATTTTTCACTTTACATACAATTCTTCAAGAATTCCTATTTAGGATTTTTGGTGAATTTATTAACATTACACTAATTATCTTTGTTTATACATTATATATTTCAGTTCATATAATTCTGCTTCAAAATTTACATTTCAATGTGATCCACAAATTCAAATTATTTTTTAGGGGCCCTCACATTTAAATATGCCTCTTTCCACTTAGATAATTCCGTATTACAAACGTATTTCTATATTTGACTTCTTAGTTTAACTTTAAGAGTTTTCGTTGATATTGCTCAATCTTATAAGTATATTCTTGAATGATAGATGCCAAAGTACTCTTTAATCTATCATTATCAAATTCAGATTTTAAAAAGTGTCATGAATTGTGATGGTAAATTTGTAAATAAGATGACGAAGGTTAGCTCAACTCATTGTAAATGTACGTTATTAAATTAAAATAAAAAGAAAGAGAAAAAATTGTTGAATAAAACTTTTCGTCTTTGAAGAGCGGATAATGTGGCTTACAGGATACGAAATTCGCCCCCCGAAACGCCACGTTATCCCGCATCAATCACACACCACTCACACAATGTACACTTTATTGCCATTGACAAGTATTATAAATGATCGACTCTCCGGCCTTATTATTATTATTATCGTCATCATCATCGTCATTATTATTATTATTATTACTGCAGGAGTAAAAAAGTGCATCTCATTCGGAGCCTCTCCGTCGAACGCATTCCTCCACTTGTCGGAGCACCGCCGAAGACAGAGAGAAGGCAAAAAGAAGAAAGACATACAGAGAGAAGGAAGGATTATCTGCGCGATCTAATGCACCCATGACAATGTCAAGGTTCTCCTCTCGTTCCTCCGTTAATTGACTATCCCCGAGATGGTATCGGCGCTCTCCGAACAGGACCGTAGTAAGAGTTTCAATTATGTAGCGATGGCTTAGCCATGGTTATATGATTGATTAGCATCCGAAGGGATCTTCGGCGTTATTATCGCCGCGCAAGAAAATATCTCATCCGGCTTTATCATTCCCGAACCATATGTCTGGTAAATCCGAAAGGAATTACCACGGCGATATCGACGAAGCCATACGTTAGCTAAAACTTTGGCTCAAGACTTAATCCCACCGCACACAGACACACATGCCAACTCGCAAAGATCCTGCATGTTGTAAGTATACATGTATACTTGGTTAGTGTGAATGTGAGCAGCGGGTACGTATGTCTCTGTCTCCCTCAGCGCGGAGAAACCCCTGAGCCAGAAACTTTGTTAATAAACTCGCTTTTCAAATTAACGTGCATGCAGCATATTAATTCCGTAAAATTCCACACTTCCCCCCGAAACCATTTTGCGCAAAATATATCTCTATATGTATAACTTGCATGTAACACCTATTTGTCTGCAAATTCTGTATATTTTCACTTACTGAGGATCTAAAATACAAACTTCTACGGGGCCCTCAATTTAAAATTTCCCTGGGACCACGGTAAACAGATAATTCTCGAACAGAATTTTTAATAATTTTGTATTACAAATCCACACTTCTTCCCAAACCCTTCTTCATAAAATATATTGCATATTCTATATATTTTCACTTACCGAAGCTTATACTTATATCGGGGCCCTCAATATATAATATCCCTTGGACCACGGTAAACAGATAATACTCCTGCAGAACTTTCCTCCAAACCCTTTTGCACGCAATATATCTATAACTTGTTCATTAAATGCATATTCTACACATTTTCACTTACTGAGGCTCCAAACTACACATCTTTTCATTGCCCACAAATTTAAATTTGCATTACGCTGTCAGTCATTTTATAAAAAAATAAATCATATTTCCCCTAAACTATTTTTCATAAAATATATCTCAATTTGAATAATTTCACTTCATCAGGCTCCAAAATATTTTTTTTCCGGGGACCCTCAAATTAAAATCTGCCTGGTATCATGGTTAATAAATAATTTTTGCTAAGAAGTTTTAGTATTTAAAACAAAAATTCCACGCTTTCCCCAAAACGATTTTTCAGAAAATATATATTTTGTTTTGTAGGGGAGATGAAACCTTACATAGGGACCACACGTGGAGTCGTGGTACTGTGGGATTCTTACCCACTAAAACCTCTACCCTTCTTCCTCAACATCCAGGTCCAGTATCTTAGTACACCGCTGCAATGCTGATCGTCTTTGCAAAGAAAATATATCTATATGTAACAAATTGTTCCATTCGTTTGAAAATTACCAAAGTAGAGTCAAAAAAACACGCTAACATTTGAACTAAATGTAAGATTGCCATGAAATTTTGACAGGCGTTATCTGAAGGTTGGTACTTCCTAAATATCATTTGGTTTTGTCAATGAAGACGCCATCTGCATGTCATGCTATGAATTTATAGAATGATGCGTTATTCGTAACATCTATTTGTCTGCACGGATGAATGAAATCGATGCCCCGAAACGATTACATACACATACCTCCTCTCACTCGTGCACATTCGCAAACACTTCAATTACATAATATTATATAATATGCATTCGCGGTTTGGTCGTGGCGTGAATCGATTACAGTTCGAACCAGGAACATCGGGCCCGATAATGTATTTATTAATTTGATTGATTAATTAAATTGCGCCGCACCGCGCGCGCCAAATTACCTAACCAACCCCCTGTCCGCCGCCCCCCCCCCAAATCCACGCATTATATAATTATTATAATTAGTTTCCGTTCCGGCGATGGTGATGATGATTATGATGATAATAACCCGAAATCGGATGGATTCTTCTGCAATCGCACGTAACAATGTCCAATTGCCGTGCAACAATTCCTCTATACCGAAATCCCGAAAGCCCTGCATGGAATTGTGCATTTGCGTTTATAAATTGCACCGTATTTCAGTTTCGGTTCGCATGCGGAGCGACTTTATTAGACCGCATCGTGAACACATTTTCCCGATCGTTGCGCTGTTTAATTCCTGTATTCCTGTAATTAGCGTGGAGGGAACGCCAGTATTTTGGATTCGTGTCGCAGCTCATACAATCAGCCAATATCAAATGCAGAAGGCAATAATATTCATCGAAGATTTATTAGTTCACTACATATATAGTGGTATCTCGACATACGAGTAACCTTGCTCGTATGTCAAATCGCTCGTATCTCAAAGCAGAAAACAAAAAACGCGAACCCAACTTATCAAAAATGCTTCGAAAACGAGGGAAACAAGCACACAGACTGAGGTCTAATCCGAGGTAGTAGAAACTATTGGTGTTGTGTGCAGCAGTGTAGTGTACTATTCCTCGTATCTCAAAACTTGCTCTCATCTTAAAGCAAAATATCGCTCGCTCGGCGGCTCGTATCTCAAAACACTCGTATATTAGGGCACTCGTATATCGAGGTACCACAGTATTTGAATTCAATTTATTATTCAACTTTATCATTCAATATTTATTAACTCACTCTAAAAAATTGAGATATTAACTTATAAAAGGGATTATTAACTGATATAAATTCATTAATTTTATTAGCATTTTTTATAATTGTTGAAAATTTACTTATTTATTTAAAATAGTAAACTAGTTTATGAATTCACTTGTTTCGTTTTTGAATTGTTAATCAACATTACTTGAATTGGTGGAGTTCTTTTTAAAAGGAAAAAATTAAACTAGTATAAATATTATCTGAATTGAGTTTATTCATTATTAAGCTTATATTGTGGATACATAAATGTATGTAATAAAGATAAACACGACTAAAAGTTTTAGAAGTTATGTTGAAAATTTCTCTTGTAATTTGTAACGAATTAATGAATGATCTTGTTTGGTTTCAAATTGATAAAATTAAACAACTAAAACCACTGTAACTTGTAAACTAATTGTCAGAATGACATAAAATTTTGACACGTATCGCTTGAAGGTTGGTGCTCTCCAGAAATCATATGGTTATGTCAAGAAAATATCTTTTTAGTTGTGCCAGATAAATATGACAATTGATTGTTAATCTAGTCTTCAAATTAGTAGTAACATTGATTAATCATGAAAATCAAGAAAGTGTAATATTATATAACAATTGTTAAAGTATCTTTATTGCAAGCTGGTTTCTACTAGAAATTGAGACTAATTTGCGAATGAGCCGTTCGGTTCCTGTGAACCGCAAGGGTACAATTTCGTGTGTATGTTTACTTTGTCATCCGAGAGCTTCGGGCTTTGGTTTGCGCAAGCTGAAGCTGAAGGATGAGAACGAGAAGAAAGTCCTCCACTCGAGACTCCGGGACATTGTTTGGGACCCACTCCAAGAAGTTCTCCAGCGCAGCCCACGCGCGATTGATCATCGCATCTTTCCGCCATCCAAAAACCCTCGTTATTATATCAATAATCACATTGTCCCTGTTCACACACACACAGCACACACACAAAAGTTGTTTCGAAAGTGTCTCCTAAATTTGTTTACAGAATTCCGGAATAATTAAGGCGAAGCCAATAAAAATTCCCGCCCTCCCGTCTCCAATCCTCTAAATATAACCAGGCGTTCCACCGCGACGTGAAGATATTGCGTCTTCTAAAATTAACTTACAGATTATTACGCCCCGGTTAATTTGTAGCAGACAGCCTCCTGTTTTCCCAGCCCGGAGATATGAGATGCGAAGTTTATTATTCGTTCAATAGAAAAACACATAATTTCCGAAAGCATCCACCGACGAAAGGAACCGCAGCTTTGCGGTTGCTCCTCCTAATCTAAATTTACTCCGAGAATTCCGAATGCCGGACACGGTAAATCCGTTTAGTCACATCAACAACCAGAAAACAATACTTTTAAAAATACATCACGAACAATAAATCAACTGAAAAATTACGGTTATTTTTATTTACTTCTCCCCCCAAAAACACGTTCAAAAAATTATTAAATTTAGACGTGTTATGAAACATTATTTTTTTTCAAATAACTCGGCTAATTACTTTACTTGGAGTAGACTAAATTTAGGTCCGTAAACTATTGATTTACAGTTGCAAACAGATTTGTAAAAAGTCACCCGGAGACGTACTTAATTAATTCCCGAAAGGCCGTAACGCGTCGGAACGACCATAAAGCAATCATTGCCTCCATTCTTTCGCAGCTTCCTAAAACAAATTACCGAGGGATATTTTTAGATGACGACCCGGAGATCGCTTTTCCTTGCCTTTGCCACCACGATTATTATCCCAGAATAATGGATGCAGGCGCGTCTTCCAATTATTATCGAGGTCGGACGGACCCAAATATCTGGATTACATTATCAATTACGGCGTAATTCACATTCGAACATTTCTATCTGTGGTTTTACTATTAAACATTAAAGGGATTTTTATGGACACGAAATAATCGAATTGAAGATGAAACTATTACATTACTATTACATACGTGGAATAGTTTTAAATATTACAAGGAATTTCTTATACAACTTTTATAACAAATTGAAAGAAATCATTCCTTCATAGTAATAAAATTCATTGCAACAAAAACTAAATGCAATAATTTAAATGAATTCAAAGAAAATAATAGATTTTTGTACTCATTTATTAATCCATTTTTATTAAACTATTTGAACTCATTAGATTTATACACCGATATCTCGCTTATACGGCATTTCGCTATAACGGCCCTATTCAATTAAGGCACGTTTTCGATTTACGGCCTAAAATGTTTCGCTATAACGACAAAAAAAGCTTTTTCAATGTCGATATATCTACATATTGCCAATCTTGCGCAAGCGCAATAATTGATTCGTTATACGGCTTTTCGCTTTGCAGCCAAGTTTCGTGAAACGTATCTAGGCCGTAAAGCGATGGGTGTATACTTCTATACCCAATTAAATTTGAATTTACTTTTGTAGATTATACAAATCAAATATTTAAAGTAACATAAATTAGTTTTTCTTTACTTTCCGTAATAAGCACGTATCTTATAGTAAATATTAACTTTTCGTTATTAAATCGTAAATTACACGAGTTTAATACGTGGAATAATTTATTAACGACAAATTTAAGGCTACAGATTAGCTTTTTGGTGCAGTTAAATATTTACTAATTTTTCAAGATTACTAAAATATTTATAGATAAACATTATTTATTCTTAATATTTACTTGTTATTCATTCATATTTTAGATTTTTAAGAATAATCAATACATTTTCTTAAATATTCATGTTTTCAAGTAAGTTTTTCACATTTTTTTTATAATTTGGAGTATTTACAAAAAAAAACATTAAGTAATTTATTGTATTATTAAATTGGAAAAGATTAATCTTATATGGAAATATTTAATTTAAAAGAGAGATATTTAATTATAGATTATTGTCTTTAATATTTCTCATTTAATATATTGAATTAATGAACTGACTAAAAACAAATTATTCTATTGTCTTTATAGATCTAGTTTAATTTTGTTATTATCTCTATCCCATTAGTTTTCTTTTATTAAATCTTAATCTTCTGAATGAGTTTTGAAAATTGAATATGCAATGAATGCAAATCATTGTAGATTACAACAATTTAAAAAAAACACTTCAATCGAATTCAAGTCAACTGTAAAGAAGATGAAATAAGCATATTAGATAATATATTTGAAAAAAAGTTTACTTAATTAAATGATTAGATGATTTTTTATCCTAAAATCATCAATTATATTTATTGCAAATGTTTCAATTAAACAATCAAACCTTTGGTTAATAGCCATTACTAATTTTTTGTTTAACTATTTACCAAAGGAAACTAGTCGTAAAATTATATTTAATTACAAGTTTTAGTAAAATATTTCAAATTTAAACTTATTGCACATCATTTTTTTATGATTTATCAAAATAATTTTTAAATCAATAAATTTGAAAGACTTTTACGTTTTTTATAAGAAAACGTTACACTAAATTATTTTATTTAATAATATTTCAATTTATGTAAATTGAAAGTAGACATTTTATAAAGTAATCATACTTAAACTTTTGAGATGAATTTTAAAAGTATTTTAATATAATGTAATTTAGTAATTATGTCGTTTCTTCCGAAATATTCAATAACGTCGATAATAAAAATAACATTTTATTAACTATTTATATAATAAATTATATCTTATAAAGATATTATTCATAGTCCCTTTAAAAGCGTTTCAAAGTATTCATATTTTATATCATTTATTACTATTTTATGTACAGATCTTAGATCTTGTTTTCCTATTTTAGATTACAAGCAAGATTATATTCTTGATTTATTACACCTGCATATGGATTAAAGTGACATAATTTATTATATCTACTGAACTATTTACAAACAATGAATATTATTTACATGGTGCAATGAATATACGTTAATGTATTGAATATCTTACATTCTTGTAAAATATGTATAGTTCTTTTTATTGTTGAATTTATTAAGATTGAAAAATTAAATATAATTGTACTTTTAATTGTAAAAAATTTATATAATATAGATGTTTACTATTATTCGATTTTTGGTGTAATTACCTTTTATTTTAAATGTGCGCATTTATATTTTTATAAAGAAGCAATATCATTGATTTTTCTTCTTTAGTAGTGAGAAAATAATGTATATTTGTATACAATTTATAAATAAACTAAATATTGACAAGTATTCGAAAATACTTGAAAATGAAAGGAAAAAAAAACTGGTTATTGGAATTCTGAAGACGCCATCGAACGTGTAACTATTACTCAACCGAAAGTGGTCAGCAGTATTTACAATCGACAATTGAAATTAAATTGTTCTTGTGTGGTTTCGAGTGTAGGGCAAACAAATTGTCGTTGAGAAAAAAAAATGTAGGAAACGAAAGGAAAGAGAAAATTTGTGCAGGATAAGGATCTCTCGTTCTTCTTCAAATACACACACACACGGGGTGAAGAGAATAGGTTTTGTCTTCTGAGTGGGCTTTGCTACTGGATCTATTCTTGCTCACGCATTATACCCAATAAAGATCACCGTAATTTATGTCTTGCGATTTTTCCGAATGCAAAAGAAAAGGCTACCATTCAGGTCAACGTATTGTCACCCCCTCGAGGAAACGCCCCGTCGAGCATAAGGGACAAACATTTATGCGTTTAAAGAGGGAAAAAATGCACAATAAGGACATATATGTGCGGTTTACACAAGATTAATTACGATTTTTCAGGTACGCAAAGAACAATGTGAAATCTATCGGTTAACCGAACGAGTATTCCCAAACATTGGCGTTCTTTTGTGCTTAATAAATGTCATTTCGGGGGGCGCGCACACAAAGGGCCCAGAAACTCAAGTGGGCGTGCGCGTTTTACTTCTTCTCATTCTCCTCGGTGACATAATATTGAATTACAACAAACACAAAAAGCGGAAAGAATAGGTACAAGGGACAAAAATCTAGGATGAAACATAATGCGAAACGATAAATTATACATCCCGGAGGGCGGAATGCGCGTGTTTATATTCAGAATCGCTGAGAGGATGTTCGGGAAACTTTGGGCTAAAGAAGAAGCGGGAGGATGAAAAAAAACTTTTAATGATCTGCAAATTGAGGCAACTTCCGAAGCAAAGGTCGCGCGTGTGTGCATAACATTCAGCACAAAAGTTGCCTCTAATTTCCAGCGATTCAGCTCTTCTGCGGGGCATAAAAAAGAAGCGCGGATAAAAAACGAGGAAGGGAAAAAGTAAAAGAATATCTAAGATGGAATCCATTAAGCGAGTTTCTACTATTCCCCGTAATATATTTATTTTTTATCTTGATGCATCTCGAAAGACGAACGAGAAGAAGAAAAAATGAAATGAAATAAAGAAGCTTTCCTCTGTTCCACCTTGCTTCTCGTGGATTGTGACTGTGCAGTTTATGATTCGAAAAGTGTTTAAGCCCCCCGGTTGCGATGTAAATCGCGGGGGAAGGAAAAGGTGTGCGTCCTCGGCGTCTCGGTGTTTTCACTTAGCCACTGGGTGGAGTGAATAAGTGTTCACTTTGGGGGGTAGGAACGGGGGAATATTATGACACGGAGGTTCGTGGGGGGCTCGAACATACGTAAACACTCTTTTCACACGGCAGATGCTTTGGCTTCTTAAATGTAAAAGGACACGACACAATGGACTTCTCTGGTCGTAATCTATGGCTTGGACTCTATTTAAAATGATTAAAATCGTAGGAACTCTGAGAGTGTGTGACCACCACCAACCCCACACTGGGGATTATATTTATTATCTGCTTTTCTTATTTCGTCCCCAGTCGAATACAATAAATAAATATCTATCTGGAACTAAGATCTGATTCTCCCCAATCCCTTGGAACTTCTTTGTATCATAAGAGCATTACCAATTAATTGACTACACATAATACTGAAACATTAAGAAAGTAAATAAGTATATTTCTCATGTCCTAGATTCCTAAAATCTCGAATGAAATACACATGTGTGCATCTAATATACATTCTCATACAATAATTTACACGAGATTTGACATGTTTCATGCAAAATTTCGGATATATTACACATCTGTGTATAGTTGTAGCAAATGTAATACAACATTCTTAATGAATTTCAATATGTATAGTTGTTCCAAACATAAAAATGAGATATTGATGAATGTGTTTTGAATGGGCTAAATTCGGAAAGAAGTGTACACCCATACCTCGCTATAACGGCCCTCTTCAATTAAAGCACGTTTTCGATTTACGGCCTAAAATGTTTCGCTATAACAGCAAAAACCGCAAGCGCAATAATTGATTGTTGATACGGCTTTTCGATTTGTGGCCAAGTTTCGTGGAACGTATATAGGCTGTAAGGCGAGGTATGGGTGTATTATACATTCTCTTTATTTAAAAGAAAAATGTAATTATCATCTTAGAAATAAAATATATAGCAACAACAACTATAAAGTTAATACAATAAATTGAAGAAAATAAAAATAATAATGCTATTGCTGCTAAGGGCTATAAACTATAGGTCTTTTTCTCCAAATTATCATATTTAGGTATATTTTTTAAACTTTTATACTGTGCAAATCTAGAATATAATACGCACCTGTGAATAGCTCCATACAAAACATGACAAATTTATAAATTAGTAATGATAAATTAACTAAATTGGTAAGAATAGTGCCTATTATACTCGAATTTTCATGAAAATATTCCATTTAAACACATTAAATTGATTAAATCCTGCGTACTAAAAAACTCGAATATAATGTTTATTTCATATAGAAAACATATAGTTTATTTAGGAAAGCATTAGTATATTTCATAATAGTTATACACATAAGAAATTATATATAATAATTAAAGAATTATTTTTTTTTTTATATTTCAATTAATTTGTACAAGTTAGTTTCTTATTTTTTTTGTACAAAATTCCTTAATTTTATTTTAAACTTTATAGAATTTCAAACTTTTTATTAATTAGTAGCCGTTGATGAGCTAATTTCTTAAATAGGTTAAAAAATGGGTGTATTATACTTGAAAACTAGCTTTTAACTAAAATAGTTACAGAGAAAACATGATTGATTAGCCATAATTGTGAATACTCTAATATTTCTAAATCATAAATATTGCAGAATCTCGAATAAAACGAGTTTGATAATACCAGAAATTGAATTTTCTTACATATTTTTTATTTCTTAGAGAACGATGTTAAGATTGATTTACTGAAAATTGGAAATACTTAAAGGTGATTTATTTATTGATTGTGAATCTCGCAAATTATAGCAAAACAACGCCTACGTTATCTTCGCTTGCAGAGGGAAAAAAAGCCTGTTTTTTTTTCTTGGAAGCGGAAAGAGATTAATGTTTGTGCGGTGTGCGAAGGGTGGGATAAGAGAAATTACGTCCAGTTATCGAAAATAATTGACTTGTATTGGCTCCCATCAGGGCAGTTATTAATAGAGTTAACTGGTGGACTTGGCCACCCCAGGCGAACGCTGCGAGGCTTTCCCATCAAGAATCACGTGTTCGGATAAAGCGGGCAACCCCCGCAGTAATAACACGAAGAATAACAACGCAACGGCCTTCGTTATTTACGAGCGGGCAATTAACGCTAATTCAATTTAAATGCAAAATCATTTGGACACCGCACGCAGCTTTCGCAGGAGGTGGAGGACGATGATGACGATGAAGAGGAGGAGGACTTTTTGGTAACGAAAAACCGACTGGACAGATGTTCCAGATATCCAGTTACTTTACTGCACGCATACGTTCCCCGTTGAAGCTCCAATGAAGCCGGATGCCTTAAATCAGGTAGTTTTTTACCCCCGGGTGATTTAGTAAGACAGTAGGGCTTAAGTAGCATTTAGGATGAGAGGATATTTAGTCCCAAAAATGCTACTTTCGATTGTAATAAATAAATATTGTTAAAATCGTAAATCTTAAAGAAGCAAAATTATAAAAATTGAAAAGAAGATTTTAAATTGTAGTGGACATTCTTACATATCAAATTGAATGAATTATAATTAAAATTATAAGGAATATCCAATATTGTAATAAAAAAATAATGAAATTCTTCTAAAATAAATAATTATAACTTGTAATAGAAGAATAACATTTCTTATGAGAATCAAAATTTTAATAAGAAAGAATGAAAATTTTAAGATTATTTATTAAAATTATGATAAAGAAGAATCATTATACGAATAAAGAGTAGTAAAATTCTTTGAGAGAAGATGCAAATTGTAAATTACAATCAAAATTGTTATTATTTATTGACACATTTTTATAGGTCCAAATTGGGCCAAAGTGCTGTATTATACATAAAAATCTAAATAATAATTAAAATTCTTCTAAAGAACGATCAAAATAATAATAGGAATTCTTCAAATTGTTATATAAATTCATAAATTGTAATAAAGAAGAATCAAGATTCATGTAAAAGAGATTCAAAATTCAAACTAAGAATAGTGTAATTCTTTTAAGGAAGAATGAAAATTGTAATAAGGAGGCCAAAAGACTTAGGCTAGCCTTTTAGTCACTTTTTTTGTGATTAATAAAGATAATGATTATTGTTACATAAGTAATTATTAGAATTCTTGTAAAAAATAATTCTTATAAAGAATAATCAACTTTTTATAAGAAAAACGAATGCAAATTCTTGTAGTAAAGACTGAAAGACAATTTATTATAAAATAGTAATAAAAATACTAAAAGAGAAGAATCAAAATTGTATTAAGGAAAATATAATAAAATTTATTGGCCAGTTACAAAAACAAAAAATAATTCTAAATATAAAGTAAATAACAATATAATAATAATAAAAGGGCTATCGACCATTGGTCTTTCCGCCAGTATTAAGGAATTTTTCGATTTCTTGTAAAAACTATTCATTTTTAATAAAGTAGAACAAAATTTCCTAAAAAAGAGAATCAAAATTCTTATACAAAAGAGTGAAAGAAGTTGATTCTAAAAGAAAGATGATTATAATAAATAGTAATTAACATTCTGAAAAGGAAGAACCAAAATTGTATTAAGTATTTTTGTGATTTCTCGTAAAAACTATTCATTTTTAATAAAGAAGAATCAAATTTCCTCAAAAAGAGAAAAAAAAAAACAATAAAAAAGTTGACTTTTAAAAAAAGTTCGTTATAAAATAATAATTTCAATTCTTATAAGGAAGATTCATAATTGCAATAATGAATTCTTTACATCTTTGTAAAAAGTAATAAATTGTATTAATTCGGATCATATTTGTATAATAAATACACCCATACCTCGCTTTACGGCCTAGATACGTTCCACGAAACTTGGCCGCAAAGCGAAAAGCCGTATAACGAATTAATTATTGCGCTTGCGCAAGATTGGCAATATGTGGATATATCGACATCAAAAACAAGTTTTTTAGCCGTTATAGCGAAACATTTTAGGCCGTAAATCGAAAACGTGCCTTAATTGAAGAGAAGAGAAATGCCGTATAAATAGCGGCCGTATAGGGAGGTATGGGTGTACAAGTAAAATTTGTAAAAAACGATATATCTTTTCATGTGGTTTGAATGTAATTTTTTATATTCAAATACTTAAATAATTAACTAGTGTTATGTAATTAGAACCAACTGAATTATTCGAAATTCACAACATTTATACGAATCAAAGAATCAAGATGTTTTCAAAAGATGTTCGAACTAAAAAAAATCGAATGTTGTCAGTTGCGAAGCCCGATTAAACTATTCTTCCAAGCTTCATGTATTAAACAGTGAAACGCGAGACGTTTTTATATAGAAACGTTTAAAAGTCCCGACGTATAAAATTACATCTGTCACACGTCCTTCAAAGTGGAAACTATTTTCTAAAAAGCCAATCCAAGCATTATGACTTACGCCTCAAAACGTCGTTACAAAATACACATTTTCCCAAATTTCTATTAATATTCTAAAATTCTTCGAGTTTATTTTATGAATTTATAATATTGTAATGAAATTAATATAGAAGTTTTTTAAATAAACAACAAACAAACGAAAACATTTCAATAAAAACTATTTATATATTTTATAATAGATATTTAAATATTGTATTTACAAAACTTTGATCTTCGAAATCCGTAATTACATTTATTTGAAATCCCAGCACGGGATTGATTAATAGCAACAATTTGTACAGTATTCGGTGCGTTTTTTCATAAATAAAATTATCATCACTCGCGGCGAACCGACGGAAAGGGAGTAAAACAAAAAAATAACGCACGAATGCAAAACGAAAAACGCGCACACAAATAATGCAATATATTGCAACCATTCGTATTCATATAATAATTAAAAAGCGGCGAACACCAAAAAAAAACGCGGAGCGACGAAACGAAAGCCCAACGAGAAAAAAAAACAACAACCGCGCACCGCAATTTTTGTGTTTGCCTTTCGCAAATGCTATTGCATTTATTTATAATATAGAAATATCGTTCAGTTGCGTTCGTGTAACCGAGCAAATTAAAATTTATCGACGCACATTTTTGTTGGCACAATGTTTCGACTCCGTGAGATGAATGGATGGATAAGTTCAAAAATGAAATCGCAGAAAAAATAAACCGTTTACTTTACAAATAGTTGCCTAATTTAGACTAGTTGAACGTTAAAGTCTTAACTTTGTATGTATAAAGAGTATATTTTAACTTTGCATAGTAAAAATAGAGGAGAGTTTCCTAATTTGGACCACACTTTTATTATAATAAATTCTAGAATTTGTTTATAAATGCTTTTTCTTTTTAGATGTAAGTACAATGTTTATATTTATAGACTTAATTTATAGAAGTTTGTCCATTTCCATGTATTTAAGAGAAATTAGATTTAGAGTAGAGTTTCCTAACTTGGACCACACATTTTTTTTTAATTCAAAATTATTATATATTCAATGAAAGCAAAAATATGTGAAACTTGCATTTATTGGTTTTAGTTTTAATTTAATTTTACTTTAATTGTTAAATTTTATTATAGGAAAAGTTGCTTAATTTGGACTTCTTAATCATAACATGTGGTAAAGCTATATTAAGAATAATTCAAGTAAGTAAAAGTATCGGTTTCCGAACATATTTTGTAAGTATTATACAACGAGTTGTATCGGTTTAAGAATATAAACTCAAAACAAAACATAGCTCGGTTCTCGAACATTTTATTGTATTTTGGTTGCTTAATTTGGACCATATCAAAACCAAGGTAAAGCTACATTAATTCAGTCTACAAATTCATGAAATGTTCAATTTTCGAACATAAATTAGATTCTCAAATAAGAAAACTGTAAATAGTTTATGTAAGTTTAATTTATTGAATAGAGAGTTTTCTAATTTGGAATAGGTAAAGCAAGTTATAGCAACATTAGTTCAGTATGGAAGTATTGAAAGTCCCTGTTTTCGCAAGTAAAAGTAACTTGGTTTCCGTACACAATTTCGTTTAGCTTAATAATTATTATTATTGGCCAGGTTGTTTTACAATCTTATAACAGAAGTAAATAGAAAATAGTTACTTTGTGATTACTACAAACTGTTACAAACGGAATGCAGTTGATGCTTGCGGAATTTATTGTATTACAAGTGTTGTATCTATACCTTCGTATCTTCGGAGGAAAAGAATACGGTTTGCAATTGGAAAAACTGTGTAAGACTATATAGTAATTAATGTAAGCGATGCGGGGATAAAGAGTATATTTTAACTTTGCATAGTAAAAATAGAGGAGAGTTTCCTAATTTGGACCACACTTTTATTATAATAAATTCTAGAATTTGTTTATAAATGCTTTTTATTTTTAGCTGTGAGTGCAATGTTTATATTTATAGACTTAATTTATAGAAGTTTGTCCAGTTCCATGTATTTAAAACAATAAATACAAGAGAAATTAGACTTAGAGTAGAGTTTCCTAACTTGGACCACACATTTTTTTAAAATTTCAAATGATTATATATTCAATAAAAGCAAAAATATGTGATTTACATTTATTGGTTTTAGTTTTAATTTAATTTTACTTTAATTTTTAAATTTTATTAGTTGCTTAATTTGGACTTCTTAATCATAACATGTGGTAAAGCTATATCAAGAATAATTCAATATTCAAGTAAGTAAAAGTATCGGTTTCCGAACATATTTTGTATGTATTATACAACGAGTTGTATCGGTTTAAGAATATAAACTCAAAACAAAACATAGCTCGGTTCTCGAACATTTTATTATATTTCGGTTGCTTAATTTGGACTATATCAAAACCAAGGTACAGCTACATTAATTCAGTCTACAAATTCCTGAAATGCTCAATTTTCGAATATAAATTGGATTCTCAAATAAGAAAACTGTAAATAGTCAGTTTATTTAAGTTTAATTTATTGAATAGAGAGTTGCCTAATTTGGAATAGGTAAAGCAAGTTATAGCAACATTAGTTCAGTGTGGAAGTATTGAAATTCCTTGTTTTCGAAAGTAAAAATAACTTGGTTTCCGTACACAATTTCGTTTAGCTTAATAATTATCATTATTGGTGAGGTTGTTTTACTTATAACAGAAGTAAATAGAAAATAGTTACATTGAAATTGTTACAAATGGAATGCAGTTGATACTTGCGGAATTTATTGCATTACGAGTGTTGTATCTATACCTTCGTATCTTCGGAGGAAAAAAATCGGTTTGCAATTGGAAAAACTGTGTAAGACTATATAGTAATTAATGTAAGCGATGCGGGGATGGCAATAAATTAAATATAAACCAGTCGAATGCGATGATTAATGGATCGATTATGCGAAATCTGTCCGGTGAGCGCAGCATCCTGAAGAGATTACAGGGAGATAGGCGAGCGCACAAAGCCCGACGAGGTAATTAAAGAGTTTAACTATTGATGAAAATTGCCAATTAGTTTTATCGCCGCTGCCCTCTCCGACGACGATTTTTCCAACGATAATGTTTTCCCTCTCCGAATTGCATTCATTCGGGATTCGGCCAATATTCATAATTAGTCAGCCGTCTGGTCGTTACGTGAGCGCAATCTTTCCACGTCCTCCGCCCATAATTAGCGTTATTATGAAATCGCGCCCTCCTCTTAATTACTCAAATTATTTGCGCGCTTCCCGTCGTCTTAGCAAATTCGTTTTATTGTTAACAAGTTTAGACTCTGTCATTAGTACAGAATTTCTGTCCACTTGTTCGCATCATATAAGTGTCATGTAATTTAAATTAGTAACTTGAACATACACTTACTTTACATAATAATTTCAAATCTATAGAATAAAAACATCTATATTTACCACAAATTTCTACCAAAATAATCTAATATAGCAAAAGTAAAATATTCCATAAACTATATTAATCACAAATTGTGCCAAAGAGCTTGCAATTTGTACTAAAATAATATAGCAAAAAAAGTAAAATATTCCATAAAAAAAACTTTTATGTAATAAGTTTAGACATTGTTATTAGTACAGATTTTCTGTCCAATTGTCCATATTTTATGTGTTAAGTAATTTAAATTATTAATTTGAGTTTCCATTAATCTCATATAAGATTTTAAAGTCTATTGTAGCAAATAAAGGTAAGATATTCAATTCATAAATTAATTAGAAAAACTTTTATTGTTAACCAATATAGAATCTGCAATTAATAGAGAATTTCTGTCTACTAGTCCATATTATAAGTGTTATGTAATTGAAAATATTAATTATAGCTTTTAACTAATCTTATATAAAGCTTAAGTTAAGTCAAAGGTAGCATAGAGAGAAAAAAATAATAATTAATTAATTTGAAAAAGATTACATAAAAACATATAGTAACAAATCAATTATTATATACGTAAATGAAACAATTATTTTCAAGAACTTTTTGAATAGTGCGGCTTCGTTCAGTACGGATTTAATACAGTTCGGTTTGAAAATAAATAAATTGGAAAATCTAGTATATAAAATTATTATTTTTTCATTATCATTTATAGTCAAGTCTCTATTTGTCCGGTTTATTTTTGTATGATTTTCCTTGATTAGTCCGGTTTGTAATAGTTAGTCTTCGATGATGGAAACTGAATTTTACTTTAAGTAAAAATAATTAAATTTCTGCTTAAAATATCATATATTCATATAGAATTTTGATTGAAATATTAGTTACGCTAAAAAAGGGCAAAAAGACGTAATAAATAGAAAAAAAATCAATGTATTTTCTAAAATATTTGAATAACTTTGTAGGTTTTATAACAAAATCAATTCTATTGGCTTCAATGTGATACGAGACGCTGCATTTTCCGTACTAAACTAACATTTCTGAACAAGAATTCTAAAGATTTCCTTAAGCCCTATTGGACACAGCAGACGGAATTAGGTTATTCAAATTGAGGTTCGATCGCCGTTTAAAGTAAAAAAATTGCGATCGTCGGGAAAGGAGGGCGAACCGGAGTTCTCGCTGTTTTTTTTTGTTGTTGTGTGTGTAAATTGTCGAGGGTTAACGACTTCCTCTTTTCTCCCCATCAAAACTAATTGAATGTCAATTTCGTTCGTCGCAGAATGGCCGATCAATTAAAGCCAACAAAGAGATGCTAATTTTATACAAACATCGTTTCGCAAGTTGAAAGCATTCAGCATTCAATTGATTCCCGTACGCATGGAGAGAGGCCGAAGAATCCGATTCGAGTGAGCTTCCTTCACCTCCTCCTCCTCCTCCTTCTCATTCCCATTCCTTCTTCCACTCGTTGCGCCTTCTCTTAATATTTATAAGAATCGCGAAATTTATGCGACACAACGCGAAATGCCATTCGCTTAGAATAAAAAAAATAATCGACAACAACAACAAGAACAAAACGGCACACATCAAGAAAATGAATAAATTACGTGCATTCCTTGCAAATAAATATGTATGATGTTTCTGCAGCGCGCTTAAAGCGAAACAATCTGAGGGTAGTTAGTGGCGTTTCGGGATTTTACTTTACTTATTTTCTACCACTTTTTGCTTCTTCCCTCCGCTCAATTTTAATAGGTCATTAAGCGGAAAACGCGGATGGCCATGAATAATTCATGCAACTATGGAGTCGTAATGAAGAAATTATGATTTTAGTTGTAGGAAACTTTAAAAACGTCGCGAGGAAAAACTTCCGAACAACAAAGATATTAAAAAGCTTTAAAAGTCTTGGGCTTCCGGAGGATTAAGCGGCGCGAAAGCGTAACTTTTCTTTGGGTTCTCGGAACTGCGTGGAACGTGAAGAGTATGAAAAAATGTATACATAGAAGGAATTAAGTATAAAACTCTAAATCTCACTAATAATTATTTACGAGCCACGACCCATCTTTGTTTTGTTTTTTTCATTAAACAATCTCCGCGTTTTAATTGCTTTAATATTTTCGTACGGTTCTCGTTATTACCATCGTCAGGATATCATCATTATCGTAACATCATCATCATCGTTTTGTTGGAGAGAGGAAGATAGCGCCGGGAAATTCCCGGTGATGCGACGGGATGGAGCGCTTTCTGATATGAATTCCTGAGCCCCAGTCACCCCTTCAGGATGAATGGTTATGGCATGTCATTGCCACTAGATGAGCAGCTCTCCTCTCTCGCACTCTCACCTCGGCTTATCTCTCACCTTCCCTCCATATTATTCACCGCCTAAAATACGCTTTTCCGAATACGCGTTTTCATATGGCGCCAAAAGGAAAATTGCCGAGGAGGCTTTTACCGCAGAGGCACCAAAAAAATATGTATTCTTTGAAATTTATTATTATCAAGCAGATTTCCCGCACTCATCATATAGTGCAAATACACATTTTCCAAAATTAACTTTATTCAAATTTACCTATTTTCGCTGCAATTTTTGACATTTTTTATGGTAAAAAACGTCTAATATAATAAATGAGATTTTTTGTATGAATTTATCCGAATATTTATGTATTTTTGTCGTATATTAGGAATTATTGGTTCATATAATATTACGACCTTTATGCACCCTTTCGGTCCTATCAGATCCACTTCTTATTTTACTGACCGGTGTCTCTACAAATCTGATAAAGGCTAGAAAACTATGGTCAGCTTTTTGATGAGAATTGAACCAGTACCTTTCGCATCGGATTTTTGCCATGCAGGGACTTTGAACAATTCGGCTATGAGTTACTGTTTTTATGCTTAATTATCGATACTGGTAAACTATGTTGAATACTATATGTAATGCCCCAAAATCAAAGGGACCACAAATTGAAATTAGCTTGAGGCCTTGAAATTTAAGTTTCATGTGGCCTCACAAAAGTAATCAATAATACTTCTTCATATTTGGCTTCAATTTGGGCCCATATAAAGTATAACGAATTTAATGGTTAAGAATGTGTATAATTGAGAGAAATTATATTATAATATTGTAATGTGTAATTTTACTTAAGTGTATTTTAACTAACAGTTAAAATTAATTATATTATGAATTTGTATAATTGAGAGATATTTGATTCTCTAAGAGAACTCGATTAAATAACTGATATTCTGCAAGTTCTAATACGTAATTCATGTATTTGAGGCAGAAGTTAGCAAAAATGACTCGCTGGAGCACGTGGAAGGCTTCAAAAAGGTATGTAATTTCAAGATGCACGCTCGAACAATGAATTGCGCAAAAGGTTTCTAATCGAAAGTTAATACTTTTCGTCTGCCGACGCCGCACTTGGAGCATGGGAAAAAGGGCTCATCGCGCGCGCCCAACGGAGCGCGCTAATTTTCCGCCGCAAAAGAGCAAACGGGATTTCAATAATTTAACGAGTTTCTTCAAATACCCGAAAGGGTTTTCTTTCTGCCTCCTTTGTTGCCCTGGGTCCCCCACATCCATTGATCGACGGTTGTCCAAACATAAAAGGGGCGTCTCACGGAAAGGCACAAAAAAAGACACACACACACAGACGCATTTCGCCAAAACATCCCTTTCAGCCTGAAAACCATGGGTTACGATGTTGCACAAGAAAAAAGCTTTTCCTTATTATGTGTGTACGGTTTTTTCTCTCTCGGTTTCTCTTTTTATACAAGAACTTGATCTTTTTACCCAAAGTGCATTTCGCTGCTTGAGAATAATACCGAAGGGGGCAAAAAAAAAATGTCCATAATTCATAATCGCACCCCCTCACATAAATATATTAGAAACCATTCTAATTCATTCTTTTGCGCAACTTTTTTTCCCTATGGTTAAAGAGAAAATTAATCTTGATTTCGATCTGAGCAGGTAGATGTAACGTTTTTCTTCAGATGAGAAATCCTTTTGGGAATAACCGGAGGATTATTCTCAAGACACACGTGTTTTTAACCATATAAATATCCAAAGTAATAACATCAAATTTGAAATAACACTAAGTATTGTATAAATGTTGATTAATTAATATATTTTCCAATTCTGATGATCAAATTTCCTTTGTGAAATAAGAAAATTTATTCTGAATTTGAACTATGCAGGTGAAGTTCTTTTTTTTTTCTTTTACAGCTGGGAGATCGCTTTGGGAATAGTCGGAGGATTCTCCCATCTGAAGACACGTGTTTTGAAGATGTCTTTGGTAACATGTGTTTAAGGGTGTTGGAGTCGACTGAAGAAAAAGACAAATAAATAGGCGCGAAAAGGAGTCGAAGTGGCACTTAATTAGGGCGCGTTGTTTGCTCTTGCGTAAATAAATAAATACGGTTGGAGGTTTTCCTTCGTCGAAAGGTTCTGCTTTCCTTCCCTGTGCCGCGGGGTGGCGACAACCCAAATTTATGGGATCCGTTTATTAAAATCTCCGAATTCATAATTTATCATTCGGTCTGCAATTAGATACACATTTATATACATATACAATCTCCAGTCTTTCCGTGGGGCCTTTAATTAAGAGGAAATAAACAATCGACAAATTTGTGCGTGGGGTGCGAGAGGCAAGAAGTAAGTAATGCGGGAAAACATCAAAAGGTTTTCTGGCTCGAATTTAATTAATATGCATTGTTGCCGAAATTCAATACGTAATTAAGGAAGTTAATAAGAAATTAGCGCGCGCGTCGCCTCCCCGCAGATGCGTCACATTGCGCCGATAAATTCACTCCTCCCGTATAATGATACGTCAAAGAGCGCCTCTTTGTCTTTAGCTTCTGCGTTTTTTTTAATTATGATTTAGTCTTCTCCCTTTCCGGTACGTAACAGATTTCTTAATTAAAAATCCAATGAGAGCACGAAATCACCTCTTTTATAAGGACTCTTCTCATCATTGAAAACATCATAAATTCAATAAACCCATACCTCGCTTTACGGCCTAGATACGTTCCACTAAACTTGGCCGCAAAGCGAAAAACAGTATAAGGAATTAATTATAACGCTTGATTGGCAACATGTAGATATATCAACATGGAAAAAGTTTTTTTTGTCGTTATAACGAAATATTTTAGGCCGTAAATCGAAAATGCGCCTTAATTGAAGAGGGCCGTTATAGAGAAATGTCGTATATAGAGCGGCCGTATAGCGATGTATCGGTGTATTTGTGTTTCATAAAAAAAAAATCGAGAATTTATTATGTATCATTACGTACCTTACTATTTTATAAACTATTTCATAATTTTACTTAATATTAAAAGACAATTAATTAGATTTTTACTCTTAATAGAAATAAGAAGTTATAATTGAACTACTAAAATATTTATAGGAAATTCTCATTCTATTAGGAAAAATTTTCTATTATATTTTATTCTATTCCAGCTTTACTCAACCTTTTTTTCTTCGGTTCAAATTCAAATGTTTGCTATGTTACAATATTATTGGGTGATGATCTTTTTTCGTCATTTTAAACTAATTAGGAGCCATAATCAAATCCCAATGCAACGAATTATGTTATAGTTGCCGAATGCGGCCCGCGGGCCGCAGGTTGAGAAAGACTGTTCTATTTTCTAATACAAATTCAAATTAATTACAATAGTTATTTAACATCTTCATTCAAACAAAACAACTTCTATTCTGCTCTTTCTTAATAATTACGTTTCAATAGTAAATAATTAGATGTATACAAATATTCAGTTCTTTTAACAAAAAGTTCCAATATTAGGAAATTTATAACAATAAACTTTATTAGTGACAAATGTGAACAAAGAACTATACTTCGATGCATCTTGAAAATAATTAGATATAAACATTTATTGTGTCAAATGAATATTGAACAAGGTTTTTCTACTTAAATTTATTAAAAAAATACTTTTTAATTTAAGTAAATTTATGTAACAAAAACACTTTTTATCGTGAGTCGTAAAGTTTCTTGAAAAGTTCTTCATCACTTTAATAAAAATTAATGAACTTAATTAAATTAGACATTTTGTTAACAAAAATAGTAGTTATATGGATAGAATGATTAATTACTGAAAATGTTATAGTAAGTAATTGAAAACGTCTAAATAAAAACATTAATAAATGCGATAATATATTTGTTTTCCGTGGAAGAAATAGATAATATAATCTAGGCTGGGTCAAAGGGCTATTGACTAAGGACTTTCTGCCAATAGTACACAAAATATATTGAATTTGCGCAATAGAAAAGATCTATTGATAACATACTTTCAGCCCTAACAAAAACATTAAGTTTACTGTACTTATTATTATTGTTTTGTTGTTTTATTTAAATTCAATTAAAAACTGGATTTATTGAGATATATTGAATTTTCCTAATAGAAAAGATCTATTGACAACACGCTTTCAACCCTAATAAAAATATTAAGTTTACTTTACTAATTAATATTGTTTCATTTAAATTCTATGAAAAACTGGATTTATATGAGAATTCAAATTAATCTGCTCCTACAAATATAAATTAGTTAATTTTTAATTGTTTTTGAGAAAAGTAAATTGAATGCACAAATAAACTAAAGTTTAAGTTTTTTTTTACCAACTTCCGATTCTGACACTAAATATCTTTTTCTAACATCTCTCATGGGAATTCGTCATTGCTTAGAGTTTATTTATTTTTCCTTCTATTATTTTCCAAACATCCTGTCTAAATTCCTGTTCATCTCAACACATACGTGAATACAAATTATTATTATATTACTGTATAAAAACAATACTATACACAATTAGTAAAATTGATGCCTAAAATATAACAGAATACAAAGTGATACAAATATATGTATAAAATTTTCAGAATTGTAACAAAAATATTGATAAGTTATATATTTAATTCTAACATTTGTAGTTGAAACTTAAACTAGAAAACCTACAATTTCAATTAAATTTAAGGAATGTTATTGATAAAAGCAAAAATTTGTTATAATTAATTAATATATAGTTTTCAATTATTACATTTATAATCTGTCACAAAAATAAAATGAGAGGAAAATAATCTATTGGAAATTATACAATAGTTATTTTGACATATACGAAATAATCATCTAATAAACTTTATCGAAACAGGTATAAACAAAACAACTGCTATAAAAGGCTATTGGCTGCAGTCTTTTAACAAATTTGCATATTTTATTAATTAATAGTCCGATAAAAATCATTGAACAATAATTTGTTAAACATGTAATAAAAATATTCCTATTTAATTTTAAATAAGTACACCCATACCTCGGTATGCGGAAGCTCTTTTTACGGCATTTCGCTATAACGGCCCTCTTTATTTAAGACATGTTTTCGATTTACGGCCTAAAATGTTTCGCTAAACGGCAAAAAACTTTTTTTCGATGTCGATCTATCTACATATTGCCAATCTTGCGCAAGCGCAATAATTGATTCCTTATACGGCTTTTCGCTTTGCGGCCAAGTTTCGTGGAACGTATCTAGGCCGTAAAACGAGGTATCGGTGTATAGTCAATTGAGATTTGTATTAGCTGTTTTTAAGTCATTGTTGTTTATAATGTATGAATATCTTTTACTTTTCTGGCTATTGTTTTATCTGTTACCATAAATATGATTATTACTCCTTTACTATTTGCATTGGATAAATCCTAATGTTAACAAATTAAGCTAATAAAGCAAAATAAACTCATTTAGAAGATTGAACACCAGGAACCTACGTTTCAAAAAAGTAAAGAAGAAATGCTTAAAATAACGAAAGTCTTCTGGGGATGCGTTGGAGCTTCACGAAAGTTCATCCTTGCGCGCGAAAGGATTCGAAGGATGCGAACGGAGGCAGTGCGCGTGTATAATGCAATGTAATAAAAGATTTATGGGCGTTAATATCGCGCGAGGACGATGCATCATCCGTTTTTGGCACTAAATATTTCCTCTTAATATTATCATCTCTTCGTTTTTCGAATAAGAAAAAGGAAACACGGACAGCGGAGACAGGGACGGAAGAAAAAGGACGAAGTGAAAATAAAATAAATAAAGGATGGATGGAGGTAATAAAAATGGTCTGCATATGCGTATACAACCTTTTGATATATTTATTTAGATGTTAAGGACATTAGACACGACCAACTAAACAAATGGCATCATTTGCGATTAAAATCAGTCGTTTTAAATTTTAATAAAATATAAACGCGTGAGCACGCGAGGACCACAAAGCGCACGCTGCGACCGAGGACATCCCGTGGTTCCATGAATAATTTTATTATTACATACATCAATCCCAGAAAAACCGAGAAGAAGGTGAAGAGAAAATGAAGTGATGCGAAGGAGAGGAAGAATTTGATGAAAAAAGTAAAAGAAACAGTTCAGAATTGAATGAAGGAGAACTTGTAGAATCATTTCATTATTCTAGACAGCAATCCAGAAACATTTGGAAGAATTTGAAGAAAGCAAAGAAAAATAGCAATAATTTGATGTAGAAGTAAAAAAAACAAATTAAGAATTAAGTACATCAATCTCAGAAAAACTCAGAAGAAGATGAAGAAAAAATAAAGTGATGCGAAGGAGAGGAAGAATTTGATGAAAAAAGTGAAAGAAGCAGTTGAAGATTTGAATGAAGGAGAAGTTGTAGAATCATT
>JAFMTC010000076.1:1518983-1533609 GCA_018845635.1 Nicrophorus orbicollis | reverse complement strand
AGAATTACTTGTGATTTCATTACATAAATTCAGAAAAATCAAGAAGAAATTGAAGAAAATGATCAAATGAAGAATTAGATGATGCAGAATGAGAATTACTGTGATTTCATTATATAAATTCAGAAAAATCAAGAAGAAATTGAAGAAAACGATCAAATGAAGAATTAAATGATGCAGAATGAGAATTACTTGTGATTTCATTATATAAATTCAGAAAAATTAAGAAGATATTGAAGAAAAATGATAATTGTAAGAAAAGTAGGAAGAATTTGATGAAGCAGTGAAATAAACTGGTACAAAAGTAGACGACGAAGTGTACAACCTGATTACAAAGTAGAACTTAGTAGAAGTGTAAGAAAACTGAAATAATACTAAAAATATGAATAATCCGATGAAGAATTGAGTAACGCTAAATAATAATTAGTTATGTAACAAGAAGTACCATAGATTTATTATTTAAAACATGAATACAGAAAAAAATCGAGAAGAAATTGATGAAAAATGGGAATTATAAAAACAATGATGAAGCAGTGAAATAAACAAGTACAATATTGAACGACGAAGAATAAGAAACAGATGATAAAGGAAACCCAGAGACGTTGAGTAATACCAAAAATATGAAGAATCTCATGAAGAAGAGAGAAATATATGGATAATTGAATGACAAAGAGTAAGAATCAGATTATGAGTAATGATATTAGGTGATGTAAGAAGTCGTACATTAATTTTATTATTACAAGCAAACATGAATACAAACAAGCCTAAAGATGTTATATAATACGAAGATGAAAAAACGAATGACGAAGAATAATTAGATGATAAAAGAAAGATGATAAGTCATGTAAGAAGTTTTAGAACTATTGTATTATTACATACATCTATAAACAAAGGACCGACAAGAAGTAGTATAAACATACAAATTATATAAAGAATATGAAGAATTTGCATGAATTAATGAAATTTGAAGTTACGAAGAAGATGAAGAAGTGAAATCAGTGATGTAAGGAGTTTTATAATAATTTTATTATAACAAAAATTAATCTCAGAAGAAATTAATGAAGTATATGAGGAAGAACGAGAATGCGAAATTTGAAAAATTGTAGAAATTCATTATTATTACAGACAAGATCCCAGAAGTAGTTGAAGAAAAATACAATGATACGAAGGAGGGTAAGAATTTGGGGGTAAGAATCGAATGACGAAGAGTAATAAGCAGATGACGAAGAAGGAGGATCAGTTATGTAAGGAGCTGTGGAAGGAAAACAAATATTATGTAGATGCAGATGTAGGCTTTGCTTGAGGCCCACACATAAAACGAGGCGAAACACTGGGTCGAATGGTACATTTTTAAGAGTCCCATTAAGAAGCAGGGGCTGAAACGACGGAAGAAACGAAAGAAGAGCGAAGAAAATCATAATAGTAAAAATAAAAGCAGATGGGCCGGCAATGAATTTATTAGAATTGCGCGAATTTCGTCCGGAACATTTGCTACCAATGGCCTGAGGGGGGCTGAAATACAAAGAAATATAATAAAAAGGAGAACGGAAGAAAGGCGAAAGGACAAACGTTAGAATAAAGGAATTGGACAAAAGGGAAAATGGATTTACACCTGTTACGGATTCTGTGTAACCCGTGTTTGTCATTAGCGCTGTTAATCGATTGGAAAGCCTTGCGTTTGCCGTGGCTGTATATTTAATTGTAATTAGAATGCGGAGGGTGAATCAACTTCGAGGCTTAGCTTCAATAAATGACGAATTTGAGAATACAATTAATTGGTGAATAATGTATGGGTAGGACGTGATGAGCACAGCAAATTGTTTCGTTTATTATGTATTTGTTGGCCGATCTAGTCGATAAAGGAACGTACACACCAGTCTATAATATTTAGACAACACAATTCATATAGAGTTTATGTCTGAATAATTATAAAACATTATGAATTTTACAAATTTTAACTTTTTCATCTTACAGCTTACATTCATAATAGTAACGAAAATTACAACAATTAGTGTGTAAGCACCTTTATATCAAAACTAGCTTTATTGATAACCAAACAACCTAGGTTATTACTATATAAAGTAATATATTAGGGGCACGTGTTGCTCAAGGAAAAGCAAACAAAAAAAAATAATCATCCCGCTCCTTCCGCACTTTTCTTGCCAAGTTCGTTCTGGCAATAAGATATTGGTGTGTAGGGTATCCTTAATTGCATTTCCTCACTCCTCCTGCGTCGATAATACGAGCGTTATTTCCCCGAAGGAAACGGCTGCGAAATGATGGGATCGCATCCCATTGACAAGATCGTATTGTCGGGGATTGTTTTCGAGCCGCTGCATAATTCAGTTTCGGTTTGCATGAAATTCACCATTATCGGATCAGAAGGGGGGTGAATTTGCTGTAACCGCAACCAGAATACGCGTTCATCACTTATTTAAAGTCGAGCAACTGTAATTGGTGAAAAGAAACGAAAAAAACAAAAAATTTATGGAGAAATGTTATGGAAAACATTTTATTTCAATTACCAAGTTTCGCTCGAGTAATTCGCTCCATCCAGTTAGGAAGTTGCCGTGTTTGAATTTATTTTAACTACTGGAAAAGTTGAGTGTTTCCTAAATTGTTGGAGATAAGAAAATTAGCGCTCGGATCTCATGGACCGAACTCGTTTTAGCTGTATTCTTTCGTTGCTGCTTTGCATACGATTATTTGCGGTGTGTGTATACGTTTTCTTAGATTTCCATCCTTTTGTTTTATTTTTGCTTTCAATTAGTCTCCAGATTTTTGTTCTTTTGCTTGCCATGTTCGATGGAAACTTCGGGCCGAACAAGCAATATTGTATTGAATTATTTGTGGAGGCAGATTGTTCGGAAACTTTAGGGTCGCCCTTTCCCCCAGCTACGAACTTCTAGCAATCCACTCTTTGGACACCATCCCCCAAGACTCCCTTTTCTTCATCTCCAAGCTTTCTATGCTCTCTCTCTCTATATATATATATGTCTATAGAGTAGTGCGCAATACAAGCATGCATGAACCAATTTATTTAGCATCGATCACAGCCTGTAGCGATTCCCTAAACATTTGTTAAAATCAAAGCATATATATGAAAAAATGAAGAAAACGGTAATTTCAATGAAACTTTGAATAATATTACATAGTTCGTTAACATTACGCCACTGTTAACTTATAAACTGATTTCACTGTTATAATAACCAATAAAAATTGGTTAATTTAAACTACAAAACTGTTAAATCTAATATAATTTAATACAAAATACAAATTTATTTTTACATCCAAAAATTTAAAAAAATCTATGTATCACTTCTTCTTAGTTTACTTTTATAATCATGAGGAAATATATCAATGTTTTTTTTTCATTGTCAATCAATATATTATAAATCACCCAGATTTCTCTAAATAATCTTAAACCATTTTCTATTATATGAAAATGGTATTATTATTACAATATCTAATGGAAATAGGAAATTCTATAACAAAAAAATGCCTTCACATTATAGCGATTTTCTCGGAGACTCTAATAGTTAGAAATTATATAAAAGATGCTTATTAAACTATGTTGATTTTGAAATGTAACGCATATTAATCATTGCTGTATCTTGAGCGGCTGTAAAAATTAACATCGGAAAAAGCAGTGTTCTCATATTTTAGCAATTTTCTCGGAGACTATAATAGATAGAGTTGATCTGAAAGATGCGTATGAAACTTGTATAGTTAGGAAATGTAAGGCAGAATAATTTATTATTGTGCCTTGAGTCGTTTGGCTGTTATTTACCGTCAAATATGAAGAAATTAAAAAATATCGAAAAAGCAGTGACTTCGCATTTTAGAGATTTTCTCGAAAATTATAACAGATATAATGGATCCTAAAAATGCATATGAAACTAGAATAGTTTGGTATTACAACGTATATTCATATAATCCTGTGGGTAGAGCCGTTTGGCTGTAATTCGCTGTCAAACTTGAAGAAATGAAAAATTAACGTTGTAAAAAGCAGTGTCTTCACATTTTAGCGATTTTCTCAAAAACTAAATTAGATAGAATGGATCCAAAATATGCATTTGAAACTAGGATAGTTGAGGAATGTAACGTTTATTAATTTATTGCTGTGTCTTGAGTCGTTTGGCTGTAATTCTTTGTCAAAGTTGAAGAAATTAAAAAAAAAGTCCGAAAAGCATTGTCTTCACATTTTAGCGATTTTCTCGGAGAATATAAAATATAGAGTTGTTCTGAAAAATGCTTATGAAACTTGAATAATTATGAAATGAAACGGTTAATAATTTATTACTCTGTCTTCAGCCGTTTGGCTGTAATTTGCTATCAAATATGAAAAAATAAAAAAAATACGTCCAATAAACCAATAGTATCGCTAAAATGAGATTTTTTCGGTCCATGTATCAAATGGTGCTGAGAATCGCCGAAGGAACATCAAATTATTTCCATTTTTATACTGTGGTGTATTTCTGTTAAAATTATTAAATAAAGACAATCTAAAATATAGAAAATCAACGTAAAATAAGGTTACTATAACTAAAATTGATGGAACTATGAGCTTCCAAAGAAATACTCTAAAGTTGCAAGCATCCTTCCAGAGCTCAGCGTCCTTCATCTCTTCGCCGTCACCAGTGCTTTATACCAGTATTTAAAGTCGTGTGCAGTGTAGTGCAGTGCAATGCGATGCATGCACATGCACCGATTTATTTAGCATCGAGGCACGGTGTGTAGGTATTCCTTAAACGTGTCGTTTATGCTGTTTGCGTATTTAAATTTATTCCGGGACATAAATCAGTCGATTTCGTGTGCAGGAGGCCTTAAAGTTTCCCTCCCGTTCATGCGCGTATTTGAATACAATATTCGCCCGCTAAAACGGCGATTTGTCATTTGAATTTTAAATAGATTATTTATGTTATATTATTTATTTGCGAATCGCACGAATCCGCCGATTCGTCGATTCTCCCCCTAAAAAATATAATAAAACAAGACAAATGTCTCTTCGCCCTTCCATCCCTTCAATACCCATTTTACCTTTCGAATAAATCGAAACAGTTTTACCGAGAAATCAATGTTTTTCTGTGGGTTTTATTATGCATACGTATTACGAATAATATATATTTATAAGGCTTTTTTCTCAAAGGTTTTATTCAACTCGTTTAAAGGAAAAAGAATAGAAAGAACTTTATGGTTCACCTCAAACAAAACATATTGGAATATGTATCTTCCATTTGCAACAAAGGTGTACTTTTGTGCGAACAAACAATTGAGAACAAACATAACTTCAATTGTCTACTATTTTTATCAAATACAATCATTGAAATAATCAATTTATATAAATACCCATTTAATAAGTTAATAATTTCGAATCAATTGCCCATTTTTCTTAGATTTCTTTAATTACTCTTATTTTTCCATTCAGTCTGTATATGACTATTGCAATAGATATTACTATTATTAATTTCGTAATAAATACGTATCATTTAAGGAATTAAATTAATATAAAAAAAACAATCAAATATATGTATTTTCAACAATATATTGTATAGAGTTTAATAGGAAACTTAACTATTGTTGATAATCGATAAACAAATAAATTTCATTCTCTACCGATTCACACTTTCTCAATTTAATTAAACACGATTTATTGAAAGTTAAGTAAAAGCTACATCATTTTCTCTTAAAGTAAGGAATTTACACGTTTCTCTTCTTATAAGTGATAAAAATCATATTACAAGTATTCAAATATTAACTATGTATAATTACAATATATTGAACGTTAATTAAATTGTAAATTTTTTGTAATTTTAACTAAATTACATCTGAAATATGTAAAAATTTATAATTCATTTTGATTATTTGTGTTTTTATATCACTTGTTAACAGGTGAAACTTTTACCTGCTGTTATTGAGCTTTGACACCAAAATAACCATGCAAATATGTAATAAGATTCTTCTGTGCTTCTTTAACATAAACTTTGTTTAGTATAAGACGCACCCTAATTCGAAAAACGGTGCGCCTTATAGCAAGTTTGAAGATACAAATATATTACTTGATGAAATACAGTAATTAATGTAGTCCCGAATCAATTATTTTTAATCAAAACTAGTTTTCTATTACAAATTTTTGAATAACCAATTGTATATTGTATCCTTTAATGCATCGATTTTAGTTGCAATAAATGTACTTTTAATTTCCTCTGACAGTTCTTGTATAAAAATAAAGAAATCCATGGATTGTGAAACACTGTTGAAGCTAGTTTTGCTAATTTGAATATCTTCTAGTCGTAGATAAAGAAGAAATCAAGTAAGTAATAAAAGTAATTATATTCTTGTAAAATAGACCAGTAATAGACTGTTATGCAGAACAGAATAAGCTTGTAGTTGTACTCAAAACTAGTTTTCTATTACAAATGTATAAATAATTAAATTGATTTTAGTTGCAATAAATGTACTTTTAATTTCTTCTGACAGCTCTTGTATAAAAATAAAGAAATCCATGGATTGTGAAACACTGTTGAAGCTAGTTTTGCTAATTTGCTCGTAGATAAATAAGAAATCAAGTAAGAAATAAAAGTAATTATATTCTTGTAAAATAGACCAGTAAAAGACTGTTATGCAGAACAGAATTTGACACAACAGCTAATAAGCTTGTAGTTGTACTCAAAACTAGTTTTCTATTACAAATGTATAAATAATTAAATTGATTTTAGTTGCAATAAATGTACTTTTAATTTCTTCTTTTCTGTAGATTACTGTAAATTATTTGAAGAAATTTGATTATTGGATTGAAGCAGTAAGTCTAGAGAATTAGTAACTATAAATGGGTTAACAGTATGGAATTGTTTTGGTAGTTATCTATACATTAAGATAATTATTCTCCGGATGAATATTGAATGGGAGCCACTATACATTTCCAATGGCAGATAAAGACTCATTTACTAAAATTATAGGATATAAAATCCTCATTTTTTCGTCGTTCCTTCCCACGGATTATTACTAGGTGGTGTATGCGTGTTATTCTTTGATACACATTTCCCGGGGGACAAAAATAGAAGAGGAGGACGAAGGAAAAACGAAATACATTGACCCCTTTTAAGCTATCAGAACATAAAACACACTCTATTTCTCATGCCGCGCCGCTCGTGTGGAGAGTATCTGTTACACATATAGCGCTTTGTCGGTTCCATGCCAGAAAAATCTCCACCTTGAGAGGAAGGGAGGAGAAATCCCATGAATGAAAGGCCTCATTAATCCGGGCACTCCACGTTTAATCGATGCTTATAAAAGCAATACTCGAGCCTTAATTACGCAAGGTCTTGTTTAGCTGAGCACGTCTGGCGATTCTAATTCTCGTACAAAGAAAAAAAGACAACAAAAACCACAAAAAGAGAATTAAACGAATAGAAGTAAAAGTTTGCGAAAATGTTTCTACCACTTCACCATGTATACCTTATAGTGAAAACGTCAGTTGAGGAATTTTATAGAAGTTTTAGTGTGTAAGCTTTTGTATAGCTATTTCTTGAATAGTTAAAGTATCAAATACTTCTTTATTCTATACTTTACTTAGTTTAATACCAAGTTCAAATATTAACATTTAACTTAAACCTTGTAGAAAATAAGAAGAGAAGATCTATAGTTATTTCCTGTTGCTCGAACTTTATATATTAACTAGGTAATATGTATAAGAAAAAGTACAAAATTATATATAACTAAACTTCAATTCATGAAATTACTAGGTATTACATATAATATTGACATGACTTTAACGTTAAGACTTTTAGAGAGAGAAAAAAATGAGGGGAGGATTGTTTGCCGCACGTCTGAAGCGTAATTATCGGCGGTTCCCTTATTTTTATGTGGGAGGGTGGATTTCTTCGAAAATATCAAAAAGTGATTACACTTATTTAGTTTAGTTGTGGAAGTTGATACGGGGGAGGGATGAAGACGAAGGATGAGAGGGCTTTTCGTTTGTATGGGGTGTGTTGCTGAGGTGGAGCAGGAAGAGGAGGATGGAGGAGCGAGCTGAGCACGTGTCCGGAATAAGGAGCAACGATCACGTTCTTACTTAACGATCCGATCACCAAAGATCTCCCATTGGAAGGAGCAGGAAACTCGCAACTTTACAAATTGTGTTTTCTTGTTTCGGCCCACCCATTTTCCGATTCAATCAAACCCTCACGCCACCTGAAGAAAACCGGAAAATGTATTCGACCTGGTGAATGTATGTATTTTGTTGTTGTTGTTGTTATTCTTTAGATGGAGGACAGTTTCGTCCGTTGCTTGTAGCAAATTTTACAAACAACGGTGCCAATTGTTGGTTGCTCATGTGTAAGGGAGCAGGGAAAATCTATTTGGTTTTTCCGTATTTTTATGAAAGCGCCGTGAATATTTGTAAGGAAATTTGATGGAAATCAGGGGTGCGGTTGTTCCCACGAATAACTTCGAGATTGTGATACAACCGAAATGGAAATTTTTATAAACAACTCAGATCGAATCAAAATCATGGAATACGTTTGTTATATATGTAATTTCATACTTTCGAATATGAAAAACTAACGCTCGGAATATTGCTATAGACAACGCTGTACATAGGATTATGATCACAAATATTAATTTGTCTTTTAATTCAGCAAATCTATCTTTCACTTGATATATGAACAATTCACGAATGTAATAGTGTAATTATTGGATCGAGATTGTTCCCGATCTTTATACAAAATATTCGTAAAGTTTCAATGTAATTCAGCATTTGACAATGATACTTGTCGATATTCGCGTCCCAACATCTGCAGTTGTTCTGCAATTTCAGCAGTTGCTCTCTCTTACTCAAGGTGACAGCTCTTGTGTAAACATAAAGAAATCCATGGATTACGAAACACTGTTGAAGCTAGTTTTGCTAATTTGAATATCTTCTAGTCGTCGATAAATAAAAAATCAAGTAAGTAATAAAAGTAATTATATTCTTGTAAAATAGACCAGTAAGACTGTTATGCAGAACAGAATTTGACACAACAGCTAATAAGCATGTAGTTGCACTCAAATTTCTAAGAGTACTTCAGTAGTTCCTCACTATAATATAAAGTGAAACAATTCTTCACTGAAGTTATGATTAAAGAAATGATTAAGTGAGATCATAATAAACTAGACTAGTAAAAGACTGTTATGTGGATTAGCATTTGACCTAAGGCGACAGATGTTATTTCGTGTCCATTTTCGCGTTCCAAGTTAGTTGCTTGTAGTTCTATTCCAATAGCCAAGAGTATTTGACCAGTTCCACACTTTGATATAAAATGACAACTGTTATTGAGTACTAACAAGACCTATAAGTAGTGAAAAACATGTAAAATAGTTTTGCTTATTCCAATACCTTTCCTCACAGAAACTGTCGTTAAAGAAGAGATCGAGTGAGTAATAAAAGTAAGTATGCTCTTGTAAAAAAGACCTGTAAAAGAATGATATGCAGACAAGTATTTGACACAAGATGAATACTGTTATTTAGTGTCAACTTTCGCATCCCAACATATTTGCTTGTTCTTCTACTCCAATTGCTAAGAGTATTTTAGCAGTTCCTCACTTTGATATAAAGTGATAACTGGTATTAAGAACTAACAAGATCTATAGGTTATGAAACATTGATGTAAAATGGTTTTCAAATTGCAATAACCTTCTTCATCAAAGCAAAGTTGTTAGAAATAGATCAAGTGAGTAATGGAAGTAAAATAATTGTTATGCAGATCAACATTAGACACAATGTGACAGATGTCATTCCGTGTCCAATTTCGCATCCCATCATATTTACTTGTATTTCTACTCCAATTGCTAAGAGTATTTTAGCAGTTCCTCACTTTGATATAAAGTGATAACTGATATTAAGGACTAAGACGATCTATAGGTTATGAAACATTGATGTAAAATGGTTTTCAAATTGCAATACCTTTCTTCATCAAAGCAAAGTCGTTAGAAATAGATCAAGTTAGTAATAGAAGTAAAATAATTGTTATGCAGATCAACATTTGACACAATCTGACAGATGTCATTCCGTGTCCAATTTCGCATCCCATCATCTTTGCTTTGCTCCAATTGTTAAGAGTTTATCATTACATCTTCGCTTTGATATAAAGAGACAACTGTTACTGACAACTAACGAGACCCATAGGCTGTGAAACACTAATGAAATAGTATTGCTAATTTGAATTCCTTTCTTCGCTGAAGCCGTCGTTAAAGAAGAGATCAAGTGAGTAATGAAAGTAATTATGCGCTTATAAACTCGACCAGTAAAACCCGATGCAGAAGCTCGATCATCAATAATCTTCTTCTACACACGCTCAAATCCTCCTCTAAATATATAACGTTTTTTTCTTCTTCCTTCCAGCTTCCATCCTCCGAGACCGACCACGTTTCAGTTTCTTGCGTGCGCTCTGACCAAAAAAAAAGAAGAAGCAGAGGCATTTATTGGAACGTTCTCGGATTCAATTTAATAGTTCTTGCTGCAACTCGTTTTAAATTGACTCTTCCTTCCATCGACGGTAGTTTCAACTAAGCAAAACGCTCTTCGCCAGATACACATATATTTTTTGTTTGCTCCATCCTTCCCCTGTCCGCATTCCGAACGAGACAGACGGAGAAAGAGATAGAAAAAAAAAGTTACGTAACTTCCGAGCAATCAATCGCAACTTTTAACTCATTCGAAGGGATGTAATTTCCCTTCGGCGAACTGACCATTATAGGAATTAATCACCGGAGAGGGATGGAAAAAAAAATCAATTTCGCCTCCCTCGTTTGTTGCTGTTGTTGTTGTTGTTGTATATTTTCTCGTTGTGATAACAATTATCTCCTGACACAGTGGAACATCTCGAGTTTTACAGGTGTCGCTGTAGGAAAAAATGGTGGTTTAACGCGTTGGTCGATTGGCTTTTACCACGTCGCGTGTGACAATTAGGTTTGCGGTTCGTGTTTAATACGCAGAGGAGAAAGAGAGACAAAGAGAGATCGAAAAAAAAGTTTTTGGTGTTGCGTGTACGCGTGTTGTGTCGGAGCCCCCGTGCGTGCGCCCCCTTCGGGCATTCACGTCACCGAATTTTCTGAATTCCAGCCTCGAAGGTTGAAAACGAAACGGGAATCGCGTCTGAAAATAAATAAAGAATCCATCTTGATGCGAGCCAACGACCAACCGCTTACCGATAATGCTCGGATTCATTGATTTATCGTCGTCTGACGAGGACTACAACTGTTGAACTCTCTGTTTGATCTGAGTGTATTGCATTCAGCAAACAACAAAGAGCTAATTGTTGTTTACCATCACGTGTGACCTTTATCATTTTCTATTTTTGCTTGCGATTACAGCGTTTCCATCATCATCAACAACTAATTAACAACTTCACAGCAATATCATATTTATGCGTGCATCGCTCACATCAATGGAATGCGTCCATTTCAAAATTAAAAGTTACAAATTACGAATTATCGGAGAGTTATTTATGATAGTTTTATTGCACAAACAATAAACCATACAATCTCGAATATAATGCGCAGAAGGAAATACATTATATAACATATAAAAACCGCACTATACGAGACATTGTTGTATTGTTAAATATAACTTAATTTATGTTAATTGTTTTCTACATAAGTTAACTTAGTATGTCATTTTGTCCAAGATATTATATTTTATCTCCCTGCTGCTCTTAAGTTCATGATTATACATTGAAAATATTTAAAAACAAAAATGGTGTCACAAATATAAAATTATGCTCAAAGTAAAGCATGGATAATTTACTTTGAAACGTCAAGACTCTTAGTTTTATGAAATCTGTTAATTGAGATATGGAATTCTCTAATTAAATCACATTTTAATGAGCTTACGTAGTTTATGGAAGAATTTAAAGCTTTTTGAATTTTGAAAGTTTCTTCAAGGAAAATGATAACAGTTACAAATATAGGAATATATTGAATTGAAAGTCAAAATATGTCACTTTTAGAGGATTTTTTCTATTTTGATTTGTTTATTACAGGAAAAGTACAGGAGTATTGAGAAAACGAAGAGAAGAATCAATTAATACTGAAAAAAACATGAATGTTAGCTAAGATATTAAGTACTGTAATTAAATCGGAGTATTCATATTTCAATATAGTTTACGTGATTGTAGAGTAATATACTGAAACGTGAAGAAATTGACATTTAGATGTATTCAAAATATGTTCAATTTTGACAGATTTCTACAAGAAAATGGCAATAGTTACAAATATTTTAAACTTATTTGAATTGCTTGTTTCAGGAAAATAGCAACAGTCGGAAATATAGGAGGATAATATACTTTTAAACATAAAGACACTGAATTTCAGCAGTATTGAAAAAAGCGAATAGAAGAAACAATTAATACTGAATGAACATGAATGTTAATTAAATCAGAGTATTCACATTTCAATATAGTTTACGTGATTGTAGAGTACTATAATAAAACGTGAAGAAATTAACATTTAGAAGTATTCTAAATATGTTCAATTTTGACAGATTTCTACAGAAAAATGACAAATACTTTTATCCATTTTGATTCGCTTATTTCAGGAAAATGGCAATAGTTGGAAATTTAACAGGATAATGTACTTTAAAACATAAAGACACTGAATTTCAGGAGTATTGAAAAAAGCGAATAGAATAAACAATGAATACTGAATAAACATGAATGTTAATTAAGATATTAAGTACTGTAATTAAATCAGAGTATTCACATTTCTGTATAGTTTACGTGATTGTAGAGTACTATTATAAAACGTAAAGCAATTGACATTTAGAAGAATTCAAAATATGTTAAATTTTGACAGCTTCTTAGAGGAAAATTACAATAGCTACAAATATTAGAGTATACTCAAATTAAAGTTTAGATATTACACTTTTAGAAGACTTTTTTTCTTACTTTTGATAGCTTATTGTCAACAGTTACAAATTTATAAGTTTACTTAAATTAAAGCCTAAATGCATTACTTTAAAACATGAAAACTCTGAAATTTAGGAAAAAAACGAATAGAAAATGCATGTATTACTTAATTACTTAGTACTTAATATTGAGGATTGTTTATTAAGATATTGAATACTCTAATTCAATCATTTACTTGATTGTAAAATAAGAAAACCTGAAGACATTGATTCTTGGAAGTATTCAAACCTTTTCAATTTTGAAAAGCATCTTACAGGATAACAACAGAAGCTACAAATATATGAATTTGAATACATTAAAGCCTAGATATTTCACATTAAGATGATTTTTTTTCCAAATTATTATAACTTATAACAGGAAAATGACAATTTAAAATATGAACACATTGCATATTTAAAGAATTAAAAAAGGCTAATTAGAGTAACATTTACTCATAATAATATTCATATTTATTGAAACAACTAGAAAAAAAACAAACTTCTCCAACTTTCGATTTTTATTCATCGAAAATATTTTGCATCTCTTCATTTTTATCCATGGAAATCATTTTTATGAGAATTATTCTCCTGATCTTCATTTTCTCCATGAATAATATTTGTATCAAAGTTCACACCCTGTTTCAGTATGAGAAAATGCAATTATGTTAGGTCTAGTTAACTTTTTCTATTAATTACTGTTGGTCCATCTGACATTATCATAGACCTCCACATCTTAAGTGCACTTAGACCAATCATTAACATTATCTTCTATACTTAATTGTTACCACTCACCATCATTTCGCATCGAATAACAATGGAAACTACATATTCTGATTACGTAATTGCGTTTGTTGCACTAGATTCCGTTTTAATTGTGTAGCGAAAGCAATTAATTGGAGCGGCGATTTCGTAAGCGGGGAGAATTTTGGATAGGTGTTCGGAACTAACAAACAGCAATAACCGTTCCCGTTTTATCCTGATATTTTGCCATCAAGTGGATGAGAACCTCCATTGCCTCCGCTCCATTCTCTCTAATCCGCATTTGCGTGCGTTACATAATCTAAATCGTGTCTTCTGCCCTGCATCATTCGCTGCTATCTCCAGACCTTAATTAATTACCGAGAGTAATTAGTCTATGTGCGGGCAATTAAAATACTTGAAATTCATATTGTGAAGCCGTTAATGGTTAGGATATTCGGTGTGGTATATAAAATCGGTTTTGAAATTTACAAACCGGTTTACAAAGTTTTGCTCATTTATCAAAAAAAAAACAAGATGATCAATGATCATTTCTTATTATTTAGATTTTAATTAATAATTGAGACTGATTCAACTTTAATTAATAATTAATAATAATTTAACCGGTTTTAATATGTTTAAACCGGTTTACAACTACCGGTTACACATATTTTGCACTTTTTTTATTAAAATTATTTAAAAAAAGTTTTCGAATCTATTAAATACAAATAATGATTGAAAAACTCAAATTTCTTGTCTAAAGTATTCATCTTGGATGATTGTTAATAAAGAATGTATGGTGTATTAAGATATTTTAAATCTAGATTGTGATATTTACTTATATAATTTTGCAACTTTAAAATGTATAAAAGGACACCAAAATAATAAACTGGAGAGTTCTCGACAAGGAATCAATGAGTGATCACCGATACATTGCTTTTAAAATCGGGAACGAGACGCACAACGCAT
>JAFMTC010000076.1:1490199-1517221 GCA_018845635.1 Nicrophorus orbicollis | reverse complement strand
AAAAAAAAAAAAAAAAAAAAAAAAGGACACCAAATTTTGCATATTTATCATTAAATGAATGATTTATATAAAACTGATCCAACATTTCTCATTATCTTCATACATTCGTTAGCAAGAATAACAATACATTTAAAAGACGGTTGTATAAGTTAAATGCATTGTAATTTTACACAACAAACAGTTTAGCATAAACATATTAAACAATAGCTTAAAGTCAAAACAATCATAAAACATAAAGGATTTATGAAATTCCGACAAGTCTAAATAGCCAACATCAATTGCTGTTATCTCCCGACTTTAATTAATTACCAAGCAGTAATTAGTATATGTGCGGGCAATTAAGACGCTTTAAATGCATATGTTGAAGCAGTTAACGTTTATGATCACGTCACAGTTCTCCAACTCGAAAAACAATATCCAAGAGTTTTGTTGTAATTGCAGCAATGCAATTTAATTCTTTTTAGTTTGTAAAGTAATCTCGAAAAAAAGAAAAAGGAGAAGAAGAGGAAACGAAACGATCGGCTCGTTCCACCATTCATTCCATTGTGCAGCGCCAGTTCTTTTCAGTTTATGCTCGCATATAAAATGATTAATGTTCGTAATTTCCGAGCACTGCGATGAGGCTTTTATATTATTAAGGGCACATTAAGACAATTTAAGCAGTAATTTAAGGCCAGATGAAGAAAACATCTCTTTCTCTCTCTCCTACTTGTTCTTCTCTTATTCTCATTCCTTCTGCATTTCTCTCGTTGCTGTACCATTCGTATCGTGGACACCCACTCGAAGCTGGAGCAAGATGAGAGATGAGGTCACATTTGGTAGACGCGATTCATTACACGATTTATCAATTGATTTATCGCGGGTTTAATTAGGAGACGGGCCCCGGGGCTTAATTTCATTTAATCAGGAGGAGACTCCGGCATTTTATTAGTAGCAACTTGATACGCTCAATTACAACTCCCTTCAATTATGATTATTGCCATTTATCTGTTTTCTCTGTTATGGATTGAACGTTTTGTCCACTTCCATTCTCACCCTCCATCATCCAACACGCCGCTCGTTGATTAAGTAAATTAAATAATGGCACGTCCTGACCCATATATCCTCACTCACTGTACGCTGTTTTTTTTATTTTTCATTCTTTCGTTACCGACCACACTTTTGACGGATTTTTGCGCTCGCAATTCGTGTACACACGTGTATCCATGACAAAGTGTATTCAATTAAAAGCACCTTTTCATTTTTATTACCGTTCGATTGATTTCAATGTGATTTACATCCATTTATCAATATACAATTGTATACTATATTATTTCTTTGGTATTTTTTAATTTTATTGTATTAAATTGTTCTTTTTTTAATTTTGTTGTAGTTATTGCAATTAATTTGATTATTTTTGTAATTGTTTACAAAGGATGTAAAGTCTGTAACATTTCGTATTAGGAAAATTAAATACTTTTTTGTTTAATTTAAGTTTGAAAATTAAAATTGGTGAAAATGCAATTAATTTAAGTACTAAGTAATACTATTTAAATTGGTTTTTGTTACGAAACGTTTTTGTTTTAATTTAAAACTTATCAACTGTCATTTGTTGTTCTCATAATTGCTGCACATGAAAGGCATAAAGTTAATTTCACAAATTATTTTTAAATTTGACAGTTGTTAACTGTCATTTATTGTTATTATAATTACTAATCATAAAAGTTATTATGTCATTCACACAAAACATTTATAAATTTGAGATTTATCAACTGTCATATCTTCCAAGTTTTACATTCATTTACATAAATCATATTAAGATTTGACAGTTGTCAACTGTCATTTGCTGTTCTCATAATTACTAGGCATAATGTTATTTTCACAAATGATTTTTAGTCAAATTTAAAGTTGTTAACTGTCATTTATTGTAGTAGTATTTATAGTAGTAGTTATAACTAATCATAAAAGTGATATTATTTCATTCACACAAAAACATTTGACAGTTATCAACTGTCATTTATTAATTACATGACCGCTACGTATAGAAGTTATAATGACATTTACATAAATCATATTTAAATTAAACCATTATCAATTGTCATTTGTTTATCCCACAACTTCCAAGTATTATATATCATTCACATAAATCATATTAAAATTTGACAGTTGTCAATATCATTTTTATTATTATAAAAAACTATGTCATTCACACAAAACATTCATAAATTTGACATTTGTCAACTGTCATTTGTTGATTTCATGACTGGTAAATTTGAAAGTTATAATTGCATTCACATAAATCATATTAAAATTTGATAGTTGTCAACTGTCATTTGTTGTTCACATGATTATATAAATGAAAGCTGTACTGACAATTATGCAAATATTGTTTAAATTTATCAACTCTTGACACAAAAGTAATACTTGCAAAGTAATTTGCATTTAATTATATTTTGACTATAACTTGTCAGTTCTTCTGATAACTACATCGCGTTATTTGCCAAGTAATTGTTAAATATTTAAATAATGTAGCAAATAGTTCATTGGTTTTTAAGATTAATCAGACATTGTCTATATGTTAATTGTTTTCAACTGTTATTTATTGTTCTTATAACTACTAGGCGCTATTTGTCAAGTAAATGTCAAGTTCTTGTCAAGCTAGTTTTATAATGTGCATAAGTCCTTTGAATTTAATCAGAATTTGACTCTAAATTAATGGTTTTTAATTTTTATTTATAGTTCTCATAACTACTAGGAACTACTTGTCAAATTCTTATATAACCTAGTAGTCAGAATTATAGTGTGTATTAAGTTCTTTGTGATTAATTAGTTTTTACGTTAAGTTAATTCAACGGTTATTTATTGTTTTTATAGCTACTAGGCACTACTTGTCAAGTAATTGTCAAGTACTTAAATAACCTTACGTTCAGTTTTATAGTGTGCATTAAGTCCTTTAAATTTAATCAAAATTTGAGTTAAAGTTAATGGTTTTTAATTTTCATTTATAGCTCTCATAACTACTAAAAAGTACTTGTCAAATTCTTAAATAACCTAGTAGTCAGAATATAATGTTAACGTTAATGTAAATTTCATCCAACTGTTATTTATTGTTTTTATAACTACTAGGCACTACTTGTCAAGTAATTGTCAAGTAATTAAATAACCTTGCAGTCAGTTTTATAGTGTGCATTAAGTCCTTTGCGTTTAATCAGATTTCGAGTATGACTTTCTGATGGATGCTCCACGAATGGTTTACAGGGTGTGGGGAATGGAGATAGAGAACGGTAATTTATGGTGGAATATTAGTTGGGAATAAAATGGGTAGTTAATATTTGATCTATATACGTGTATGTGAAAGCGTTCCGTGGAGTTATTGCCGATGAACATAAGTGGAATTTGCATATGAAGATTAATTAAGTAGAATAATTACTTGGGGAATAACTAGTTCGAGTTCGAGAGAGCTTCTCTGGGTCTACTATCTCCCTTGCAGACTTCTACAGACACACACACACACAAACCCGAAATGGCCGTAACTCTATCTTTGTCTTTCCGTCTCTGTTCCATTTTAATATCTCTCTCTGTTCTATATGTAACTATCTCTCTCCAGATGAGGTATTTAGAGTCCTACAATTCAGACCTAAAGCGGAGGAGGAAATACTGCATTTAGTGATAATTACTAAGTGAGCCACACGTTATGAAATAATATATATTTATCCTGCATGTCCGCTCGTGTGTGACTGCCGCAGAAGGCATTCCTAACCGTTGCAATTTCCTTCATTAATATTTTAATCTGATGCATCACGTGCTGCTGAATTGCGGAGATTCGAAACCGTTCCTCTCCGACACGAAAAGTTGGAAAGAGACGAAGAGACTGGTCGTTCCAATTAAGAAAACTAATTTCCAGTCGCGTCGAAGAAGCATGTTCGCTAACTGTAATTGCTGAATTGGAAAATGTTTATAATTTTCGATGCCAGAAAGCGAAAGAAAAAGCGGTTGTCCAATCAATTAAATTAAATGCAATTAACAGATGTAACAGTCCTCCCATTTAAGGCACTTTACGCAACGACTCGTGTATCTCATTTTCATTTCCACAGTTCCTCCGATGACACAATTTCCGATTCGTTTCTTTCGAATTGTACAGAACCAATTTACAGAAGCGTTTCTCAAACTTTTTTGCTACACAAATATTTATCTTGTAATTATTTCATTATTTATTTGTCATTTTGACACCTCATGACCAGCTGTCATTTCGTAACACATACAAAATTTACACAACTCAATATTCAATAAATATTGAAAAATAACTTTCAAAAAAATAGCAATCAAAAATTGTTCTTTAAGATTTATTTATTTTTTTAATAACAAATTGATCTTGTATGAAACCGGACAAATCGAATAGCAAAGTGCAGAAAGCCCTCTGTCGTTAGCCCTTTGGTCCAATAAAGATGTTGAAATAAAATCGAATAACCAAATAAAATCGAAGTAAACCGCACGAAATAAGTTTTGATTATACAACATTTTAGTATATTTAAAAAAGGAAATTTGTGTAGTAATTCTTTACGAATTTACTTTGATTTTTAGTAATTAAAATTTAGTTTGTTTCTAAACTGAATCCGGATATAAAGCATTAATTACAAAAGCAAATAGTTATGAAAATGAGTTTAGTTTTTTGTTATTTTCTTTGATTATACACAATTTAATTATATTTTTAAAAAGGAATTTTGTGTACTAATTCTTTAAGAATTTACTTTAATTTCTAGTAATTAAAATATAGTTTGTTTCTAAACTGAATCCGGACTGATCGAAGCCGGATTTTACGAGGCATAAAACATTAATTACAAAAGCAAATAGTTATGATAATTATTTTACTTTTTTGATAAATTTTCTTAATTAAAAAATTAATGTGTGTACTGTTTAAGAAATTATACAACTATAAATATCATTTAATAAATATATTAATTTTCAATTTGTTATTATGTAAATGGTTTTCATTGCAATTTTCATTGAATGATGTATCAAGTTTAACATTTAATTTCCGTTATACAAACTATAAATCTTGCATTTAAAGTGCTTGCAATAAATTCCAATTATAAATAAGTATAATATTCATTCATTTCAACGTAAGTTTCATTCAAAAATGTAACAAAATAGTACAGGTTTAACTGTACCCACGAAATGAATCTTTTGAGTGAAACTTCGTTATCAGAAGTTAAAATACTATTTATTTATTCAATGTTTTACTGTATGTCCTTTAATTGAGAAGTAATTTACTAAATGTAATTAGTAAGTAATATTAAATTACTTTTAGTTATACAAATTATATGAACTGAATTAAAAAAAAAAATATATAATATGATTTGTATGGAAAAATCATGATTCTACTAACATTTACTATTAATCTAAATTCATATAATGTTTAATTCATATTCAAAAGAGAAATTGTCAATTAACCAAAATGTCAACTGAATTATGACATGAAACGTCAACGTCTCGTTGCGTTGACGTTTCATGAAGTGTGAATTGATAGAACATGTGTATACAAACTGATGATAATTAGGTGTATATACATTTGAAATATTTATTCTTCTTGCAACTTACTTATACTTTTTAGTTGTTAAAATTATAAAAATATAATAATAATAACATTTATTCCAACAACAACTTCAAGAAAAATTTCAACTTAATGTTAGAGAAATACAAAGAAAAGAAAATAGAATTCTATTGTTGCAAAAGGCTATAGACCATAGGTCTTTTTGACCCCAGAAAATATCAATTTTAATAATTTGTAAATTATTATTAATTAATAGTTAAAAACAGTTTGTTAACATATTAGAATATAATAAAATGTAATAATGATAAAGTAAAACTCTTTTAGATTTCTTTCAATATTTCCATACAAAAGGTTATTGACTACAAGTTTTTCCGGCCATACATACAATGTAATATTAACTTGTAATTGCATTTGTAAAAGATGTATTGAATAATTTAGAAGCGTGAATGTTTCCTTTATTTCGAATACCTCGAACGGAGCAATTCGGTTGCAATTACTGGTAGAGCGGAGGACGGTTAGAATTAGAAGCGGCAATCAATGGAATACATTAATTTGTAAAAGTCCAGGTCCTAAAATTTAATTAAAAGGAAACACACATACGCACACAGAGAATGCCCAGAAATCAAATAGATCGTCGGGTAAATGCATTAAACTGATTCGGCATTTTTGTCTGTCTGGGCGACGTTCCACTATATGTGTATACCGCTGCCGGGGGCTGGTCGTGTCCCCGAATCCAATTTGCCGAAGGGAAAGGGCCTTTTGGAATTTGTAAAGATTTCCGTTCAATTAGTAAATTAGGGGATAATCCAATAGCGCGCGCCGCAGTAATTATGGGATTTGTGTGCAGGAGTGTGCCATTTGTCTAAGGGTGGACAATGTTATCTGGCGATGGAATACAAATTGGAGCGGCCTCAGAATCCGGCACAGAACGTGGAACAGGGAATAATGCAGGGCTGGATCGGGGGGAATGCTCGCTGCAGAACGAACGATTCATTCCCTTGTACAACAAAAAAGATGAAGAGGGTGCTGTTGGCCGTGGTTGGGTTTGTTTAGGAAACCGGAAAGAACTGTGTGTATAATCGTTAATTGCGGGCTGACGATTGTCGTCTGGAAGAGAGGAAGGGTTCTCCGCAAAATGAAGATTCGAGGAGGAAGATCGCGCGGATATTAATATTTCGACTCGCATTGTGCGCGTTCCTTCCTTCCTTCCTCTTAATTGAAGCCGAAACTTATTTCATCAGACACGACGAAATGGCAAACAATGCATGTACATTTACCAAAGAACATACTTGGCACTAATTATTTATACACCTCACATTCCACAAAATAATTACAAATATTATAATTAAAGTATTATTAATATATTTCCACATCACAATCATTAATTAAATACTGCTTCAATTAGTCCAGATTGATTATGAAAATTTCAAATTCTTAATGAGCAAAAATCTAATCCAAAAAAATATTTCGCTGTGAGAACAATAATTGTTTTCTATTTGTACATTCATGTCTTTTATTTCCATTTTATTCGATTAGTCCGGTTTCAAATATTTGTAAAATCGGACTAAACGAGGTATTACTACATGTTTTATTATAAAATATAAATTAAATGGAAATATTAATTATTCACATTTAAAAATTGATATTTTGTGTTTTATATTTCATTTATTGTATACGATGGAAATATGAAAAATTACGGTTTATTCTGTCCGGAAGAACCGGACTATTGGAGGTATTTCCGTTATGTAAAATGGAAATTAAACATTGCATGTTTCAATGAAAATGTATAAATTAAAATATTAATTATTTACATTGATAAATTGATAATTATATTTCAAAATATTACATGAACAAATACAGTTTAATTCGATTTTATTCAATTCCTCAATTACTCCCGTATCTAATAGTGCGGGATATTGGAAGAAACGGACTGTTGGAGGTATTTCTGTAATATAAAATGGAAATTAAACATTGCATGTTTCAATTGATATTCATTATTTGTATTGGAAAAGTGAACAAAATAATACAACATTCATATAATTGTAAGGAAAATAACACACAATTATTACCACTGTAATACCATAGGTTTTTCTGCCCTGAAAATATTAATTATTTACATTAACAAATTGAATATCTTTAATTTTCTGTTAATTTACTACGTGTAATGGAAATATGAACCAATATGGTTTATTTCTCTTTTATTTTGTGCCTCGATTAATCCGGTGTAAATATTGGCTGTACCGGACTATTGGAGATATTGCTGTTATGTAAAATACTTTTTAAATATTACATGTTTCATGAATATTTATTAATTAAATGAAAAATGAAATAACAATAAAACATGTAATGAAAATTTTTAACAAATATGTTCAAATAGTCCGGGATATTAGCAAGACCGGACTATGTGAGTTATTACAGTCTATAATTATTAAAAATATCTAAATTTTCTATTAAAATTATTGATTTTTTTCTATATCAACAAATATTTTAGGCTTTTTCCATGTAATAATTTAACAAATATAAATTAATGAAAATTATGTTTTAAAACTTAACTGGTATTAAAATGATTCCATTGATAATTTATATGCTAATAATTAAGTCTAATTACAGTCCTACCATTAAGTTTTTTTTTAGCAATTTTCATTGTGAATTTAGTATAAGCATAAAAAACTGTAATTTCAGCTGTTGCATGAAAGTTAAAGAGAGGACATTGCATAATGCATCCGGTTTAATTTAGCGAAAAAGTGCTTCGGCTTTGTCGATGCGAGGGCGTAATAAGGCGCAGGACGAAGGGAGGGAGCGGAGGAGCCCTTCGGGCTTCGTTAAAATTGAAGAAAATTCGCTCCGATCAAAAAGTTAATTTCATTTATAATTAAAATCGAAATTGGCGTCGGCACATCTGCAACGCGAGTATTATTTATGCAGGGAGGGCTTTTTGGAGCCGCAGAGAGATGAAAAATAGAAGGAAAGAAGTAAAAGAAAAAAGAGTACGAGACTGAAGAAGTGAAATAAATAAAAGAAAACAACAACAGAAGAGATGGAGAGGCTCTAACCAATCTGGGTGGGATCTGCGAAAATATTGATGGAATAAATTAGGGGAAGTCCCTAACGATTCCTGATATCGTTCTTCCTCATCTTCTCCTTCTGTATCCCGGTGTTTCTCTCTCTCTCTCTCTCAATTTGTAGTGGAAGAGCACAGAGGAAAGCCGCCTCTAACCTCCGCAGTTTACGAGTTTAATAAACGTGTCGTCGCGACGCTCCGCGCCCTTTATTTATTTATATCAGAAAGGGCCCTCTGGAAGCAACAAGCTGTTCCCAGTACATTTTTTGTCCAACAAAATTACCGTCCTAAAGAAACGCTTCTTGCTTCCAGTTTTAATATTAAACAGACGTGCGCGCAAATTGATTACGTAAAATCACCAACCCTTGACTGAATGCGCATATTCAAGTTTGAATTAAAAAAAAAAGAACGAAAATTGATTACTTCAAATTATCAACCCTTGACTGGATGAGAATCCGAGCAGCGAAACTGTAAAAAGGGTGAAAGAAAAACTGCTTTGGAAATACAAATTCCGTTATTTATTAAGCGCGCCTCGCCTATTCATTAAATAATGAAGGGCGAAGCGCAATTGCTGGAAACTGTGTTTAAATATGTATTTCCACTTTTCCATATTTCATTAAATTGCTCAGAAAATGAGGCGCATTTGTGAATACGCAATGCGCTGTAAATAGTTACGAAATACATAATTTAAATCGTTGCTGTTTATGGGGGAGCGTATTATTTTGAAGAAGGAAAAAAATATACACGCTGCGAAGTTTATGCAGCTAATGCATTTCACTAGAATTGCTGAAACATTGCTGCAGTTAATGCATGAACGTAACTTGTTATATTTTTTTTTCTACTTTTACCTTTGAATAAAACAATTTCATTTTATCGAACGTAAGAAGTTAAGGAATGAATTTATAAACATTTTTATACTGTACAAATTGTGTTTTTGAATACACCCACTCGCTACGGCATTTCGATATAACGGCCCTCTTCAATTAAGGCACGTTTTCGATGTATGGCCTAAAATATTTCTCTATAACGGCAAAAACAACTTTTTTTCAATGTCGATATAACATGTTACCAATATTGCGCAAGCGCATTTTTTATTCGTTATACGGCTTTTCGCTTTGCGGCCATGTTTCGTGGAACGTATCTAGGCCGTAAATCGAGGTATTTTTTTTCTGTCTGCTTTTGCACAAAGTTTTCGATTAATATCCATTATTTTTCTACAATGAAATGCTGATGATACTGCAATTCCATGCAAATCTAGATTGATTCGTCTTCTTAGAAAACCTTGATTTAAACCGGGAATGTCCAAAAGATGATGTTTCAAAAGAAATTGAATAGTTGCATGTCATCTTTGCTTTGAATTTCGATCCTTTCAAGGAGAAAATAAGTTGTCTGGATAAAAATATCACCATTTACTTTATAGATTACAAAACACTAATTATTACATGAAAATACTCAACTATTATTACAAAGTAGTTATATGAAAGTTTGTATTAAACAATTGTAGAATAAATTTATATAATCTAATTAATAATGATGCGAACAACATAAATAAAAGGATATACCAGGATCTACGAAAATGAATAGGATAAAAAAAGGATAGAAGAAAAATTAACTTACATGTTATCTGTCGGTGATTTCACCTGTCGGGTTATTAAGATATTTTCGATTAAGAGGCTTAATAATCCGACGAGTAATTTTCTTGAACCACTAAATCTGCCTTTGTGATTTGAATAACACCATCTGCTTGTTGAATTCTTCAAATACCAGTAGGAAGATGAAAAAAAATCTACAATTTTTCTTAATTACAATTTCGATGAAAAGAAATAATTTAGGTAACAGAAAACAAGAAATGTTATTAAGATGATTTACTTCATTATAATTTAGATAATCAAATAGTACAAAATAAGTAATGATATTATTATATTAGAGATAATTAATTAAATGTATATCTAGTTTGTATGTAAGACTATTAGTTTGTTCTTGTTATGATTCGTGTGATAAGAGAGAGGAAGACTTCGGTCTTTTAGTCCTTATAATAGAAATACTCCCATACCTCGCTTTACGGCCGAGATACGTTCCACGAAACTTGGCCGCAAAGCGAAAAGCCGTATAACGAATCAATTATTTCGCTTGCGCAAGATTAGTAAAATGCAGATATATCGACATGGAAAAAAGTTTTTTTGCCGTTATAACGAAACATTTTAGGCCGTAAATCGAAAACGTGCCTTAATTGAAGAGGGCCGATATAGCGAAATGTCGTATAAAGAGCAGCAGGTATGGGTGTATGTAAGTAAATAAGTAAAAATATCTTAAGATATAGTAAAAAATCTACAATTCAGCTAGAAATGTGTGTATTTTGAAATGTTATATCTAATACTGTTTGTAATGTTACACCTAGTTAAAATTGTTCACTGTTTATATAATAAATATCAATGTAATAAAACAAAAAGGAAACTGAATATAATAAATTTGAAATCGAGGATTATTTAATCCTGATGTATTTTAAACAGTATTTCGAACGCGAGTTTTGCTTTGATCTAGTTTCAAATGTTATCCGTATCTATTTCACGTCGTTTATATTTTTTTTTTGTAAATGTATCTGTCTGCATATACAAAAAAAAAATCAGTGTGTAATAGCATTTGTTGCGTTTGTATATATATATATATATGCATATAAATTCAGTATCGAATTACAATCATTTAAATGCTTTTCCGGTCGACGAGGTGAAAACAAATCAAGCCGAAATTTAGCGGCAATTAAAGTCGTTAAAGCCTAAAACGGAACGGCCACGTATGCATTCGTGACTAACTATTTCCCTGCCTTTTCCCAATCCTATTCCAGTCGAAGATTAACGAGTCATTTCTTTAAAGGCCGCATTGGCAAATCGCCGCAAAACAATGCGCAAATAAAGCATTCGAAGGATTAATCTTGCTGGTGCTCTTGCTGCTCTTGCTGCTCTTGCTGCTGCTGCTGCTACTGCTGTTGCTGTTATCCACTCGATTGGATTGGCGATAGGCGTGAACGGTATTAAATGCGAACATTCCTGGCCGTACTCCCCAAAACAAATCGACTGCATCATCGTTCTTCTCCTGCTGGTAATTAGCTTTGACTCTGTAATAGATTAGGACCAACGGACAAACAAAGAACAGCACGAAAGTCATGATTAAGTCACTAAAGACTTATCGCTTTTGTTGTTGTTTCATCGATTCAGGTTTATTCAGTTGAAGCAAATTTGTTATGGAAATAATTAATTACTTAGATGACAGTTAAATAGTAACAAATTGCTACACAATTATGGTCAGTCATATGACTGTTAAATAGCCAAAATTTGATACACAATTATAGTAAATTATATGATGGTTAAATAGGGAATTTGATACATAATTATAGTAAGCTATTTGATGGTTAAATAGACAAAAAATTGATACAATTGACACAAGTCAAATGATAGTTAAATATTAAAAAAATGACACAAATACAATAACACATATGATAGTAAATATTCTAAGAGTTGACACAAATATAGTAATTTATATGATAGTTAAATATTCAAAAACTTGACAAAATTGCAGTATTACATATGATAGTTAAATATTATATAAATAGATAATCCTATTCAACTATTCATTATAAGTCATATAACAGTTAAAAAATATACAAAAAAATTACACTATCATAAGTCATATGGCTGTAAAACAAAAGGTTGTTTTATATTGAATAAAAATATTACATAAACATAGTAAGTTATATGTCAGTTAAATTGTCAAAATATTGAGATTTCATAGTAAGTTATATGATGGTAAAATATACAAAATATTGACTCAAGCATAGTAAAGTTTTTGCCAGTTAAATACTAAATTAATTGACATAATTATAATAAGTCATGTGATTGTTAAATAATTGCTACATAATTATGGTAAGTCTTATGACATAAATTGTAAAAAATATATAAGCATACTGTCCTATGATCAAAATATTTGGTAAATATTTTTTAAGACCAACGGTTGCAACAGGAGCATACTTTTCACCAGTTTTCAGTTTGAATTTAGTGTCAGAAGCAGCAGTTGCTCTCAGTACAACATTTCCTCAAGTTTTTTGAGCAAGTGCATATTTCAAACTTAAGGGTAGTTATAAACACTAAGTTATATACACGTTATGTTAGTGCAGTTCTATCGGTTGATTTGAGAATATCGGTGTACTTAGAAGAAAAAAAAAATGAAGTATTATACAAAATGAATAAGAAACTTAACAACAATACCAAAATAATTGATAAAGTTAAAACACTTGATAGATATTTTTGTGTCATGCGTAGGACTTTTTCAAATATTGTATTTTCTTCCAAGAAAACAATTTGTCATTCACATTATTAATTTATGGAAAAAATGCAATTACTGAACAAATAAAATTAGTTTTTCCTTTAAAAATCTATCTATTTAAATAATAAAAGCTTGGATTGAGCGATAAATTACATTTTCATAAAACTGAATGTATTCTCAAGTAGTCTTTACAAATTTACGTTTGCAGAACTGCAGCAATCGCAATTTACGTCACAAAGTGATGTAGAAGGTTCTTACATGTATTTTTTTTATTATAACTAAGTTACTGCTCTCATTTATTTCCCGCATAAAACAGAGGGAATACCGCACGAGCATACACATTGTATGTAATTCGGAAATTAGTTTTTCTTCCGTTCTTACACACACATACACTTTATGCGATTGCCGCCGTAAAAAGCGGCGCGAAAGAACAATAAAAAGTTATTTTTTAAAACTCGAGATGCGATCGTAAATGCCCAAAAAATTGCTTTACGATGGAGCTAAGATGCGGACGGACGGGAAGGAAGGAAGGAAGTCGTAAAGCATACGAAATTAAAGCGAAATGCGTTTGAATAAAACATTTCCGGATATAATCCGAGTAATATGCTTGCTTCCCCTCTTCTGCGAATCCAAACCCATCCATCATTGGTGGTAGATCTTCGATAATTTGCGGATGAATGCAAATACTTTGTTGCTTGTTTCGCGCTGATCTTTGCTGTTGATCTTTAAGTTTGGTCATGAATTTATACATTATTTTTGGGATGTTATATATGTAATATTGCGTCTGCTTAAAATATTCATAGAATGATGTTTTAATAAATTATGTAATTCAATACAATTATTTCTATAATTAAATGTGTTTTCTGGGCATAAAGACTTTGTTCAATAGCCTTAGGCACAATTTGTGACTAATAAATATGTTTAACTAATAAATATATAATAATGTATAAACTGGTTATCAAAATTTTGGATATTTTATCAAAATATTTGCCAAATTTTAATTCTAGAAGTTACATTTATTTCTATAATTTATTGTGTTTTCTAAGCAGAAAGACTTTGGTCAATAGCCTTAGGGCAAATTTGTGGCTAATAAATATGTTTAAATAATAAATAAATAATCATTTATAAACTGGTTATCAAAATTTTGGATATTTTATCAAAATATTTGCCAAATTCTAATTTTAGAAGTTACATTTATTTCTATAATTTATTATGTTTTCTAAGCAGAAAGACTTTGGTCAATAGCCTTAGGGCCAATTTATGGCTAATAAATATATTTAAATAATAAATAAATAATCATTTATAAATTGGTTATCAAAAGTTTGGATATTTTATCAAAATATTTGATAAATTCTAATTTTAGACATTACATTTATTTCTATAATTAAACGTGTTTTCTGGGCATAAAGACTTTGGTCAATAGCCCTAGGCACAATTTGTGACTAATAAATATATTTAAATAATAAATAAATAATCATTTAAAAACTGGTTATCAAAATTTTTGATATTTTATCAAAGTATTTGCCAAATTCTAATTTTAGACGTTTGAGTGAAGCAAAAATAGATATTCTTTGTTACTATTATTATTAATGTATCATTTGATGTGGATGTAACATATTTAATACAAATGGGTATAAAGTTATGTAAAAATTTAAAAACAAGTTTTAAAATATTGCAGATTTATTTAAAAAAACGTGCTTTCGTTGTTAATTTTCAGATACAAATTAATGTATCATAAAGTGTGAATGCACCAAATTATGTAATAAATGTTATAATTCCATTCAAAGAAAAATCGGTTCAAAAATTTTACAAATTTATCTAAAAAAAACCGTTTGTTAAAATGTTGCACGATTTATGAATTATTTCCTATGAAGTCAGGATATAGCGTATTAAGTACTAATATATAAAATGGTGGTAAAATGTTGGTATATAATAATAAATAAATGTATAGAAAAAAAGACTTATACATGATTTTTAGTTAAAAAATCCTAATGCAAACTTTATAAAATTTTACAAATTTATCAAATAAAAACTGTTTGTAAAAATTATTATTTCACATAAAGTCGGGATATGGAATGTTGTGTAATAACATATAAAGTTATGTTATTTTCGTTAAATATTATTATATAATGAATATATTGAGGAAAAAAGAGAAATTTTTCTTAAGCTATTCATGTATTTTAGTTGATGCTCTTCATAGCTGAAGAAGATCCTCAATAATTGGGGTAGAATGCAAATAGTTGGTTGTTTGGAGTTGATCCTTGTTGGTTTTTCATTCTCTTTTCTTTTCCGTTGTAGTTGTCGTTGCGTTCGTCATGAATTTATGTATGGATTTCGAGATGCTAAACGAGAAAAATTGTGTACACTTAAAATGGGCATAGATTAATGAATAAATACACTTTGATGCTCCGGTTTCTGCATATTTATGACCGAGGAGCAGTAAATAAATCCTTTAAGCCGCGTCCGAAGGAGCCGGAGAATAATAAGGATCGGAGAGTCATTGTGTATGCATCATTGTGCAAGAAGAGGAGGAGGAGGGAAAAAATGGAGGAGGAGAGTGAACGAAGAAGAGGAAAGATCGGGAATTTTCGTCAATTACGTGGCGGAGGGTGGAAGGAAGATCGTTTAACGCGACCGGAGACGCCGTGAATTATCGTGGCGCGACGGTGGTTCTTCCCTTATCTCTGCGAATTATTGCGACCGTAAATGATGCAATTTAAAGTTTTTCCCCACATTTCGTCGAAAACTTTAATTACGCCGACCATATTATTAGCGGCCGCCCGCCAGACGAAGGATTCGCAACTTTCGGGGGGTCGAAATTTTTAAAACTGATATCTGATGCGAAAAGGAAGATGCGAAGGGCTGAGCAGGAAGAAACTGCGGAGGAGACGTTTTAAGCTTTATACATTTTTTATGTCGCAATCGCGAAACTTTCGACGGAGATAATCCCATAATGGAATTTCCCGATTCCTTCCTTGCCGGAAAATACAAAATAAAGCGTGGCGCACGCATGGATTCTTCGTAGTAATAATCATAATAATAATAATGGTGACAATCCGTCTTTTGTCGTGTTAAATTCCATCTTTCTTTTTCTTTGTGTATTCTTGTGTTCTCGTTTTTTTTTTTAAAGTGGAGACAGACGGGAGATTCTCGGAGAAATTAATTCGCAAAGTTTCGATGGGGAACGCAAAACTTTTCCGAAGGGAAATGTTATGATAAATGCGTTCACGTGATTAAAGATATTTGATAAATCTGTCAATTCTGCGCCGCGCGCCCTAAACTTTTCCACGAACACTTTCTTATCATTTTATTAAGTTTTCCATATATATTTTTTTTCTTTGGTCGTCCTTCTCCTATTCAGAAATGATCAGTTATCTCTGAATATGCATGAATTTTGCATCAAAGTTACTTACAGATATGTATAAAAATAGATATTTTTTCTTATTAAAATTTTTAATATAATTACTTTTTATATTTTTCATACATTTCGTATGAAATCGTATTCAGAAATTATCAGTTTTCGCTGAATATGTATGAATTATACTAATAATGATACCAATCCAGACTACTCAAGATATTACATATTAATTAACTGACAGTTGAAGTCTACGATATTTGTTGGTACGCCTGTCAAATATTTCTCTAGACATTAAAGAATTGTTACTGATTATTATTCAAATCAACACTATCCATGATTTGACATTTAAATTACTAAATATTATGTAATTGCAACTGACAGTTTAAGTCTTCATTATAATACACCAATACCTCGCTTTACGGCCTAGATACGTTCCACGAAACTTGGCCGCAAAGCGAAAAGCCGTATAAGGAATCAATTATTGCGCTTGCGCAACATTGGCAACATGTAGATATATCAACATGGAAAAAAGTTTTTCTTGCCGTTATATCGAAACATTTTATGCCATAAATCGAAAACGTGCCTTAATTGAAGTGCCGTTGTAGCGAAATGCCGTATAGCGAGGTATGGGTGTTGTAGTATACTTTAAAGAGTTATAAATACATATGCAAACTAGTAGATTGTCTGACAGCATATTATGCAATTGCAACTGATAGTTCAAGACTCCATTATATTAGTTCTTACACCTGACATATTATTCCCTGTACACAATTGTTAATTTGTGTGCTTAATATTAAACTGTTACATATAATCATACTAATCTACACCATTCAGAACATAATATATAAATACCTGTAAGGTGTACCAACTACTATAACTACATGACACAATATGATGCAATTGCAACTACAGGTGATAGGTGGCATGTATATAGTACACTCAAGTATGATTTACAAACCAAACAAAAATGAAAGTACATGTGGATAATATACGATAATAGTTGGTACGCCTGTCAAATATTTTACTTGTCAAACATTAAGCTTAAAATAGAAATATTACATATTATTGTATTAATCAAAACAAAATTAATTACTTCATATATAAATTAATGTCAGATGTTCAAACTACTAGTATTGCTTGATAGTACAAGATGCAATTATAATAGTTGTTACATCTGGAAAATTGTTTACTAGATATACTTTAAAGAATTGTTAATATTATGGGCTTTTTTAGAATTGTCATGTCACTTAAGTCCTTCTGTAATATAACAGTATAGAAATAGAAGTCTTTAGATGTATATCGAGTTAATTATAAGCATTCTAAATACAAGTTGTTCTTTCTTCAATTGACGCGAATTTTACTGAATATTATGTTAAACAACACAACATTTGACTAAAATATATTATTAGAGATGATAGTTCAAAAGTCCTTTATAATAGTTGTTACACCTAAAAAAAATCACATTTTAAACAATTGTTAATATAAAAAATTAAAATGTTACAATTTTGTGTAGTAATTCGCAATATTCATTACACAATTTGTAATATACTACATGTACTAACCAGTAGATTACTTGAGAGCATATTATTAAATTACAGTTTAAAATTGCATAATAATAGTTGTTACACCTGGAAAATTTAAAGAGTTGTTAATTTTTGCTCTTAAAAGTAAACTGTTACATATCATTATACTAATCCACATTATTCAAGACATAATACATAAATACCTGCAAGGCGTACCAACTACCATGATTACTTGACAGCACATTATGCAATTGCAACTAACAGTTCAAAATAATACTGACAAACATTTCACTAGTCACGCATAGCGTGAAAACAACTTGTTTTTTAAGTCGATCTGTAACGGTAAGTTAACCATAATCAATATGCATCGCATACAGTTATTGGTAGCTCATAGGTAACCAATTATTTACATCATAATAATAGGTTTACTATTGGTGTTTAATTGGAAATTTATTTAAACTAGTTATGACGTGGATTGCGTTAAGACTTTACGAGGCACGTGATAATAAGGATCCGGAGGGTGGCTGAGGCTCGAATAGACGGCGCTCATTATCTTCGAGACGAGACGAGGTTTAATATCAATTGATTATATGGAATAATTATAATACATAGTCGAGTGGGTTTTATATTGGAGGGCCGTAACGAACGTGATTAGAAAACGCGATCGGTTTAATGTGATTTCGTTGCGTGAATCTGGAACGAGACGACGATGAAACGCATATTTCATTAAACATTGCTTCTCTATACGCGCAATAAATTTCGAATGGACGAAGGGGGATGATGAAACGTCATGTGCATTAAATCGGGGGCGGCGTTGCACAATCGCAGCCTAATTTAATAGAAGACATTCATAATATATATGTATAAAAAAGAAAAAGTATAATACATATGAAAGTGAGGGTGCGATTCCCTTTTTATAATATGTACAATACGCATTTTATTTTCCAACCATTATCTCTGTAACCAACCCCACCCCATGGACAGATGCGGCCAACACTTGACATCGGGTCAGGTGGATGTGCGGAAACCGCAACAGATGCGTGTATATCCATATGGACCTCACCGAATTAGGGTGGATATCTATTTGTACATTATTATTTATTCTCTACTCTCCTTCTCTCTCCTCACATTTTTTTTAGATATATAAAATGTGATATATATTTCGCCCTTCGGCGGCAAGTGTTATTGAAACAACACGCTTTTTGGCCTCCTTTCACTCCCCTTTGTGCATGCTGGCAACAACAGAAGCATTAACTGTCCAGGGCTACGGAAACACCGAACTCACGGCTGCCGCTTTTATATGTACGCCGAAAGGGGTGGATTTCTCTCCACTTAGTCTCCGAAAAAAAAAACGAGAGTATAACATTATACACACTTCCTTCCTGTATTTAAAGCTGGAAACGGGACAGCAAACACGCGGAGGTTCAGCTGTATCCAAATGTAACGTTCTTTTCAAACTGTTATTTCGTTTCATATGAACAATTATATAATTATCGTTTCAAATTCAGAGACACGAACATCATACATTGCAGTCCAGTTTGAAAATTTACAATTTATACTAATTTCAATATTTATTCCATCTATCCAATCTTTATACATATAAATACTAACAAAAGATATAATTTTTAACACGTTGATAGACACTTGCGTCTATAGCCGTCAAAATGAAGTTCACTATGTGACATGACAGCAATAGCCGCCAAACGAAACGGTCGTTTTTAGACACTACGGCTATAGCCGTCAAAGTGAAGTTCACTATGTGGCATGACAGCAATAGAAGCCAAAACGAAACGTTCGTTTTTAGACACTACGACTATAGCCATCAAAGTGAAGTTCACTCTGTGGCGTGATGGCAATAGCCGCCAAAACGAAACGGTCGTTTCTAGACACTACGGCTATAGCGACACAAATGTGCATTTACCGGCGTACAAGTAAAAGCCTAGTATCATGTTTTGGAAACAATCTTTTAGGTTGAATTTCGTTTTTCACCTGTTACACAACTTGCAGCTTGCAAGTTGTGAAACATATAGTGTCAATTCACGTCACTTGTTCCTACTGTCCGTCAACGTGTTAAGAAATATTCATCAAGAAAATTATCAACAAAATTTATATTTTATATTTATTTAAACATCTTTATTGGTCCAGGTTAGGCCAAAGGGCTATTAACCGTGGTCTTAAACTGTATATTACTCCGGTGTTGCATTTTGAGAGCAGGAAGATGATCTGAGTTTCCTGATCTCGCTAATTACAAAACAAATGATTTTATGTGTGTTTTTTTTTGTTCAATGGATTTTGCCAATTACAATTTTATTTTCTTGTCAAAAAGACCTATGATCTAATAATAAAATGATTATATAATTATATTGTTATTCGTTGCAAATTTTCTAAGAATTGTAACAATTATTATTAATCTTTATTGTTATTACTCAAATTTAATTGCGACATTGATAATAATAACAACTATTGTATTTATTGCAAACTTTGTATCTGAAATTCCAAGAATTTAACCCAGTTTCTATTGGTAATTCTGATGATGGTAATTACGTATTATAATAAGTGCGATTTATTGAGAAGCAGATAATTGTAACAAAGTTTATGAACTCTGAGCTAAATTACTTAATAGAAATAATGTGAGCGTTGCTTATTATAATTATAAGTATTGATTACACAATTCTAAAGACAAATACTTTGTGTAACATCAGAGTTTTGTAGATTTGATCAATTTTCCACACGTCATTAAATCAAAACATATTATTTGACACACGAAAATCTTACTTTATAGTTAGTGATTCAATTTTTTAATTTTATGTAATTATTAAGTATTGAAGATGATTTTTATTAAGCAGTTTCATTTTGTAACAATTCGAAAAATAAAATATGTAAAATTACATTAATTATACATTTTTTTGTTGATGTGTGTGTTAATTTATCAAAAACGTATAAAATATGAAATGGCTGCAATTAGTTTGAGTAGAATTTACAAAAATATACAATATCATATTTTAGTAGCACTTTTGTATCAATTACAATATTTCCAATTAGCTTGATTGTTACATAAATGTTTGTAAGTACTCACATTTTAATTAGTTGTGAAATTCATTAAGCAAATAATAGGACGTATACGTTAAAAGACCAGTTTCTTAGAAAGTAAAACTCACTTTGTTTAATCAATTGAAAGGAAGATGAAATTGTATAAGAACATTGTGTTGAAATATCGTAAGAAGTTGCTGGTAGTTCCCATCCCATACGAATTTTAACTTGAACAATTATATAAAAAAAGCAATTCGGTTCGCTACTATTATTATTTGAGAATGTGGGAGGAAATTAGAGGAAAAAAAAACGACTAGAATTTTATTGTTGTAAAAGTGATCTGGCGTCCACTTATGAACTTTCCACTTGGAAATAAAACTTTACTGAATGCAGAGATATTTCCGAGAGGTAATTCTTAGTTACGGAAATAAAAGAGCAAGAAATGGTACAAATGTGAATGTAGACCCTATTTAGCAGTCAGTCAATGCTGATTATTGTTGCCGTAGGTTTGAACTAGTTCAGTGCGCGAATAGATCGCGCTCTCGATTATTATTTAGAACCGCAACACGACCGGAGGCCTCAATAGATTTCCTTCTCTTCTCTTTGTGTACACGTTTCTTTTTTTCTTAATTTCATTGTTTTTGTTGCTTGTTTCTGTCTTCCTCCATTCACCGCCATTACGTTACATGTCTTCAGCAATTTTTCTGCCTAACAGCATAGAACGGTCAGCAATATAGTGGTTAGTCTTCTACTTCTTCTTCCCCTCCTCCTGCTCCGCGCAAGTGGCAGTCACATATTTCATAGACCGCGGGGCCTGCTGCGGGGCCTTTTTCCTTCCTCGCTTCCCCATCACCATTTTCCTTAACCTTTTCCTCTTTCTTTTCTCTCTTCTTTATTCCTGTCCTCTCCTCTTCCTCCACCGTGACATAATAAGGTTACATTGACCTAGGCGGGCCCCGAAGAGCCGGAGAGCGCGAGCCGGAAATGCAACTAGGACTGATAGCGGTCGCGTTCGCATTTAATCATCGACCTGGCCGACCGTTAATTTATCTGGCACGCATCCATTACTTCGCCGCCCCCGACCTGCAACCCCCGCACACTTATACATGAGTGTTAGTGTGTATATGTATATCTGGCAGCCGCCCCCTAATGAATAATTTAATATTTTACACGTTACTTCTTTCACGAGAACGAGGTTGCAGAAAAAAGAGGGAAAATATAACGGTTGGATGTGCGATAAACCTTCCCCATTTACGAATTAATGGAATTGCGGGTGTGTTTCCAGCAATTCCAACTTGCTTCATACGATAATTGCGCAAAATCCAAAGCAAATTTCTTCATTTTCTTTATGTTGGTATAAATATTGTACACAACCATTTGGAATTCCAGTTACAATTAATATGACTACTTATTTATTTAAAAATAGTTTATTTTTGTATAACTACGAATATTTATATATAAAATCTTCGATTTAAAACTTGTTCCTTTACTCGATAGATACCCCTGCTTTTCCCTTAAATATATTTCAGAAGATTTCAATCAAATCCTCTCTGTCTGTAAATATTGTATCCCTCGAATCCAATAACTCTTCCAAAATATAAGTATCCTACACGTACCCTACACCAATACCTGCTGTCCCTATAATTATGTGTTTCCTCCAGAAGCTAGTAATTCCATTTAGTATCCTTTATTATTTGTATATAGTTGATTGTTTTTACTCCTTTCACTAGCTCATTCACGTACAAAAAGACCAACGTCGATAACCCTTGATCGAGATGATCATTTGACATTTAGACATAAGGTGATATTCGAAAAATAGATTAACAATTAAACGTACCTTCAAAATTATTTTATATAAGATAAAGAAAAGACTTCGTTTTAGCAATAACACTATCCTACAGAAAGCCTATTAAACTTAAGACAAGTTCTTGTTTATCTAATAGTTAGTAATCAAAAACTTATAACAGTATATAACTACGTATATAGAATATTTTATACTTCTTGCATATCTTGGAAACCCTGATGCATTTTACTATATATAGCATTTATCTTACCTAATACAATGTTTATCAACCTTTTAGTCACACGACTCAACATTTTTGTTGCAGTTTTACTGCTTTCCAATAGTTTGTAACAACTTTTTGAAGTTTTGATGTAAGGTAACGTACCTTCAATTTCATATTATGTAAAAAAAATGATACTGTTTTATAGCAAACAATACTTTCTTATGGAATCAGTTGATTAAGTACAACTACTCCATATTTAACTACGCATAGCTATATATCGGATATTTAATACTACCCATATAATGAAGACAACTTGATACATTTTCTGTTGAAAACACTGATTATTTTATGAATAAATTAATGTATAAATGGAACAAATTTCAATTTAGTTTTTTTTTTAAATTAAATATTTCATTCTTTTAAAAAATATATTAAAATTTCGCTTGAATAATTTTGAGAAATGTAAGAAAATTAAATGTAAAGATAAATGAAAAATAAACTTAATTAAAATTCAAGTGGAACCTTTTGATCTCGAATTACGTCTTCAATTTGGAATTAATAAAATTTGTCTTTTCTGAAATATTATTATTTTATATAACAAATAATTCAGTAGTAAATTTCAAGACTTTCACATTAAATGTATTGATTTTATAGTAATCAACTTTTTAACTTTAATTTGTAAAATTTTGTATGAATATATTTAGTGTATATGAATTTTTCTTTAATTCATTTGAAAAATGTTGAAAATTGTGGTAAGATTTATTTGATTAGAGGATACTTATATTATTAATAACTATTGTTAAATATATTGTAATAGTTATATCGTTTCATGTTAAATGTACAATGGACTTTTCAACTTTATTTTTCAGAAATTTTCATGTATGTATTTAATGGTTATGAATTGTTCTTTAATTCAATTGAAACATGATGAAAATCTCGACAAGATTACCATGTTCTTTTCATTAAAGGATAATTGGATTTAAAGCGTATGAAAAGGCGGAGGGACTTAATATTAATAACAATTAACGCGGAGCGTGTCCGCATATGTAAAAAGTGGTTTTAGTAAGTAAAAGGGGCTATAAGAAAAAAGAGGGTTGTACATTATACAGTGTTTATTTGCGCGCACCGAAAAACCCCAAATAAGCGTGATACTTTTTTTTATATTATATACACATACTTTCGTTAGGGTGGAAACTCAACCCTTCAACTGATTGCATGATAGCAGTCGCCCCTCGCTGCAGAATGAAACCGAAATAAAAAAAAACTATATGCTACGTAGAAAAAATCGACACGGCGCAAAAGAGGGGAGAGAATTATCCGTTTCCGCGTTGCGCTCCGCACAATAACTGCGTTATAATACGAAAATAAGGGGCGCCTAGGTTTCAATGGCAAAGTGTGTGAGAGAGAGGGGGGAATTAAATAAAGAGGAGGAAAGCCTGGAGCACGAAACAACCCCCCATTCCCGTCTGATAAGGGGTGGCTTAATAGTTTAGATAACACTTATGCAATAAAAAAAATCGGAGTCCTTGCAATGGATTTTTAACACGCGTTGCCAATTACGAAGTCAAATGAAAGGATATGCTCTCCTCTCTTTGACTTTGGCAGAGATTCGAGTCGCATTGTTAGCAAGTTTGAGTCATCATCGTTCGCAGCGGGAGAATTGGCAATGACTAACGTTGCTATACTTGAGATACACTGAAGGAGTTACAGTTTCATTGAAAACTTCTATTGAGGACTAATTAGATTGATTGACTTACTTCCACCAATTACGCAACGCAATTGAATGGCTATCATAACTGAAAAAAAAAGATAAAATTTAATAGTCGTTTAATGAGTCATAAAAAATGAAAGCAATTATTTTACAGCAAATAGAATGCTCGTTTTAAGTTTGTTTTCTGATTAAAGAAAATGATAAAACCTTTCTTCAAATTCATAAATTATAAGCCAATAAATTGTTTACTTTTTATTGATAACTAAATTACGAAAACACACTTTGGGTCCACTTTTGGGGAAATTAGATGGGATTTTGAAGCGACCAAAAAAAGAGCATCCTAACCAAACTAGATTTACTAATTTATAATTATTACACCAATATAATGGTTCTGCTTTCAGAAAATTGTAAGCTAAAGTCAATATAAACTAACCTACCCAAACAAACATGACCCCACCTAATCTACCCTAAAAAACACCCCAATGTAACCCAACCAAATATAACCCACAAAAACATCATAACATGACCAAAGATATTATAACCCAACTATTTTGATTTGATTTGATTTTATTAGTCCGGATTCACTATAGTCAGATTTAAAACATAAATTATTAAACAAGTGCCAAATAAACACTTCAAATTGCAATACCACTTGATAGGATTGCCCAAAAGGTTTGCAGTTGAGGAACATCAATTGTTAGATTTTAAATCTCATTGGAAGATCCAGGAAATTACATCGCTTCAGTCGGTTAGTTGTTAAGCTATTATCAAGAATATTGATAGCTAAGACATTTTGATGTTTTGGGTATTTGCTACTATATTTCATAATGGCTTCCTCCTCTGTTTCTATTTGAAGATCCTCGTGTTTGTAATGTACCAAGGGCTATTTTTGAACATTTTTTTTTTTTAGAAAAGTGTCATCAAATTATAAATTATGTAATTTTTATGTTGAAACGAATATAGGTTGAATAATATTGAAAATATTAAATGTGTAAAATAAGTTGAAAAAAGTTGCTGTATTATATAACTTTGTTTTCAATCTTCTTGGAAGAAAACTAATTATATTTAATCGCTTGTCGCATTGCGAGGTTCCGGATTGAATTGCTTAATACACCGGAAGATTATTACTTATTTCCTCGATTTCAATTTCGATTTCCGTCTTGGCGTATCGTGCAATATTCAAGTTGAAATATTGCAGAAGATGAATAAATCCTGAAGGAAACTTATCGGTCGGAGAACAATAAAAATGAAATAAGAAAAGGACAAAAAGGAAGAAGTTGTGGAAGAGTCTTCGCGCAGAAACTGCGTTTCTCTTTTCAGCTTTATCACATTATTATTTCTCAGTCTCTTTTTTGTTCTCCCGCGCTCCATTCAATCCTTTGCACTCCTCGCTCATCGGCGTGAAATTATTCAAGTATAATCAAAACTGCATGAAGTATTAACAATGTAAAAATAATTACGGAACGTTGCGAGGAAAATAATGTCGGCACAAAAAGGACGGCGATTTTTCGATTACTTCGCGGAATCCCGATCGAATTCTTCTGGGTATTATTGCTCGTTTCCCAGGCGTCTCCGTCGTCACTCCATTGCTCAGTCTGCCTCGAGATTGCGAAAGTCTGAGGCGAGAGATGGAAGAAGGAAAAAAAGGAGGAATCATCTGTACTCGAATTATGCACGCGGATCTTGTCATTCTGTGGAAAAACAAGCGATTTCCTCGCAAAAAGCGTGGAAATCAAGCGTGAATGCGGTTCTTGCATTCAAAATCTTTCGAGATTCAATTTATTGTTGAGACTCGAGCGTTTTTTTTTTGCGTCCGGTGCGAGATTAATTGCAGCCTTAGATCTGAGCAAATAATATTAATCAAGAGGTCTAACGAATTCTTTCTGTGTGACGATGTCGTGTTGTTTCTTTTCGTGTTCGCTTTCCTTCTCAAGGTGTGATGAAGATCTCGGTTATTTGTCGGTGAATTATGTGTTGTGGAACGCTTCCAAGTGAAACATTTTAAAATAGAGCAGACAGTCTGTGCAGGCGCTACAGTTTGAAGAAAGAAGAACATGAAAATAAGAGTGTTGTCTATATTGTAGACCAGTTATTGTTAAACAACAAGCCTATTGTCTATAACATACATTTTTTGACATTTTGATATAAGGTGACAGCTGTCATTTCACCATGTGTCCCAATATTCAAAAGTGGTACATCTAGAAAAGCTATAATACTATTATAGACCACTTGCTTTTACAATTTACCAGAAAAACGTACAAGTATTTAAAAATTTCCAATTATTTAGGGCATTTTAACACAAGTCATATGTCAAGTAACGTTGCCCTATATTATAGACCAATTAATTAGTTTACATCCACATGTCGCCTATATTATAGACCAATTAATTAGTTTCCTTGCTTTTACCATTTACCAGAGAAAAGTACAAGTAGTTATAGATAGTGTCATTTATATACAAGTCGTAGATCAAGAAGTGCTGGCCTATA
>JAFMTC010000076.1:1470582-1490192 GCA_018845635.1 Nicrophorus orbicollis | reverse complement strand
ACTTACTACTTGCTTTTACAATTTACCAGAAAAAAGTAAAAGTATTTATACATTTCCAATTACTTGGGATATATTTATACAAGTCAAGAAACGTTGGCCTATATTATAGACCAATTAATTAGTTTCCTTGCTTTTACCATTTACCAGAGAAAAGTACAAGTAGTTATAGTGTCATTTATATACAAGTCGTAGATCAAGAAGTGCTGGCCTATATTATAGACTACTTACTACTTGCTTTTACAATTTACCAGAAAAAAGTAAAAGTATTTATACATTTCCAATTACTTGGGATATATTTACAAAAGTCAAGAAACTTTTTATATAACGTATATTATGGACCAATTAATTAGTTTCCATGCTTTTACCGTTTACCAGAGAAAAGTACAAGTATTTTTAGATTTCCAATTGGGGCATTTATACACAAGTTGTAGGTCAAGAAATGCTGCCCTTTATTTTAGACCAATTAATAAGTTTCCATCCACAAGTATTATAGACCAAATAAGTACAAGTATTTATACATTTCCATTTACTTTGGACATTTATTCACAAATCATTGGTCAAGATACGCTGGTCTATATTATAGACCACTTAATTAGTTTAAATTCTTTTATCAGAGAAAAGTACAAATATTTATACGTTTCCCATTACTTATTACATTTATTCATAAGAAACGCTGGCCTATATTATAAGCCACATAATTAGTTTCAAGCTTTTACTATTTACCAGAAAATTTACCATTACTTGCGACATTTTAATACAAAAAATGATAATGCTGCAATAAAGCAGAAACATTTATGTCAATAGGCGTTTTTGTCGAAATTAGATCTAACAAAATAGATTTACACCATAATTACAGAACCAAATATAGAATTGTTTAACAAAACTGTAAATATGAACTCACTAAATAGAACAATACATTTGTGAATGTCTTTTTAGCATGTTTGCAGCAACACAAAATTCGAAAATGAAAATGATTGATCACCTACATTGTATATTTATATATTGTGTTATTATCGAATCCGTTATTGTTTATTGTTGTGAGTAATTTTATACATGTAATTGGTATCTGGTAGCATTATTCAATGAAGTATATAATAAAATAAATATTCATGTGGAAAATTACAGGCTTTTTGTTGTATTAATAATGCATCCTCGTGAATTGTTTATTGATTGCAATTAGGGTATTTTACTATATTGAATGGAGTCTTTAAATATTCATTAAACATATAAAATTATTTGCAATTATAATAATTCCATTAAATTCATATTAACATTATTGTTTATAAGATGATTCTATAATTCAGTGAGAACACCTTTGGATATAATAAAATTATTTTTAAATTATCAGAATTCATTATTTTCGATTTAACTAAAGATTTTAATGAAACTGAGATTTTGTATATAAAGGATTCAAAAAATATATTCATTATATATATATATATTAGTTGAAGTTTCTCTCCAGTCAACTTATGAACTTTTACGTGAGCTCACAAAGGATCATATAACTAAGATAATTTAAGAACAGAATAGCGAAAATATTGAAGAATGACAAAACAGGATGTCTCAATGTGTCAATTTTCATTGCATTTCGATTTTGGATCATAGGTCTATTTTGTTTTTCGTTCTGGTCTGATATGTTCCGTTTCATCTAGGAACCGATCTCTCATGAGTGTATACTTGTCACTATACTAAAGCTTTTAATTAAATGACTCAGAGCTAGTCGTTTTATTGGATCCCAGTTTCTGAAGGATTCTGTGAATGCTTTGTGGGTCCTTGTAAGTAATTGCAGTTAAGCATGGGCGAATTGTCTGTCCGGGGATCAAATTTCCTGGAATTCAGTTACAAAACTTATTCTCGCACCCCTTACGCAAATACGTGTGGCGAAGAGCAGAGCAGAGAGAGCACACATCCGTTCTTCCAATGGGGTTTCGTTTCTAATTACTCTTCGATGGGTCCGTTGCATCGATTGCTCTCAACCAGACGGGAAGACACGTGGAAGGGGATGAAACCACCCCGAGTTTTACAATTAAACAAAACACGTACAAAACAACGACAGCTTGATACCGGTGGAAGGAGGAAACGTACGAGGGTAGAAGACACACACAATCGTGTTGAATCTCACGGCTTGGAATGAAATGCAAATAAATGCAATGGGATAGGTGGAGGCGGCGGCTGTTGCAGCCTAGGTATGGGTGCACGCCTTTCCGACCGCAGACATTACCGGTAATGAAAACACACAATGCTAATTGAATATTCCCCAGCAGGTTACAAAAGCACCTGCCGAAGCCCGCTAATGGCGGCGTCGATCACAAATTCATTATGTCAACAGTAGGATACATCTCAATTAGTATGCGTCACTCAGATCTGCTCTCACTCGGACCCCAAAGCGCCTTGACCTTCGACGATTCCTCCATACAATAAACCCATCCATACTTCTTCTTATTCTAGACTCTGCTGTCCATCCTCTGCATCAATTTTTTGCTCTCTTCATCTTCGTCTCCTCGCCATATTCCGAGAGCCATCGCGGTCGCATTTAATGGCCAATATCACTTTCATACACATTCATAAATGGCATTGTCCCTGCGTCCTCGTCCTTTTTACTTTCGTCATTTTTTTTACCCTGCACTCTCACTCTCCGTCCGTCTCTCTCTCTCTCCCCTGGTTCTTCTGCATAACGTAGTTATTTTCCTTATTAAGCGCTCCGGCTCTGCGTGCCCCGCATTTTTAATTGCCCTCTTCTCTTTCGTATCTCTGTATGTGTATGTGTATCCCTCTAACATTTTTAAACCATCATTAATTACCAATCAATAACTGCGATGACTGAGCGCATTCCCACATCGACGGGCATCATAAAAACAATAGCCGCAACAAAAGCATTTAGAGTGCCGCATTTTATATAATATCAACGATGAGAAAAGGAGGCGAAACCCGAAAGAACCAGCTCGTCGTCTTCTTACCATTCTTTATAAACAAACCCATCTGCTAGATTAACTTAAATCGATGCCACTCGTTAAGATGATGGGGGCTTTCTTGAACCTAATCAACTTTGACGGAGATTCACGCGAATTACATGGTGCATACTGCATGTTATCCTCTGAGGATTTCCTTTCAATTTGCATATACCTAGCTTGAAATATGATGAGGGACCTTCCAGAAAACCACTAAAACTAAAAACATTTTGCATTTTTTTCTAAATTTAATTAAATTGAGTTTCTAATAGTTTAAGTAGAAACAAAATAAATATAAAGTCAACCACAATCATTTTACATTAATATAATGAATGTTCGAAATATATGCAAATTTAAACTGTTTACATTTTTCTTAAGTCAAAATAATCCTAATGCGAATTAACAGCAAATTATAATAATAAACACATGTTTACTGTGCATATCCATTAATACTAATAGTTATTTTGTTATCAGTGTAAATTAATTGAAAAGCTAAAATTTATAGCAACAACTATGAAAAAATATATAAACTAAAAACGAAATACAAAGAAAAGGTAAACATAATATAACACTATTGCTGTAAGGGGCAATAATACCATAAGTCTTTCTGACCTTCTCTTCCTTTATTATTTACATAATATTTTTAAGTACAAAAAATGAAGTTTTAAAGGTTTTTACAATTCCCTAAACCTCACAATTTCTTTTTTGTGTGTAATTTCCAACCGAATATATAACTGGGTGGTACGACTTAGGTCGAATTATTATTTGGTTTATTAATTATATAAAAAAATATATTTCATATTCATATTTTAAACATTTTTTTTAAAGAAAAGTAATTACTTTTAACATAATTAAATTTATTGATTTTTTTTTCTTTATAAATTTCTTTTCTGTAATAAATGGAAAGCATAGGAACGTCAGTAAATGTATATTAATTATAGGTTTAGCGGTAATTTGCATAACAAAAGTGATATCAAATTTATTATGCAGATACAAAACAATAACTCAAAATGATATGGATCTTGCTGCGTATTGCGTATTTATATATAAATCTATAATATTAATATACAGTAGAAAATCGATTTGTAATTAGCTAACTGTGTCAGCTGGGAAAGGTCAGATTTGAATATGGAACAGCAGAAAATATAGTTATTAGATGAGTGGGCCGACAAAGAGGAGATCGAGATTGCGCACTATCTGGGAAAGATAGCATTATGTAAGCCGCAATTAGTCAACAAATGTTGTTACGATATTGTTACTATAATAATAATAATGATTGTTGGATCAAAGCGGTTTCGGCATTGTGCGGCGCCGAAACAATGGCCAATATATTTCACCAGAATCTATGCCGAAGAAGAAGTAATCCGTTATTATTTGCAGCAAGAGAAGATGTATGCACGTTTATAAATATATGTGTGTAGATATATATAAACAGGTGCAGAGGGTTGAACTGTGGGGGGTTGGAAACGGCGGACTGTTATTATTACATTGTTCGTGCATAATTTACGGGGGCAGATAAAGTAATCATTCTTGAAATATTCATTGCACGCGAAAAAAATTCTTGAAAAAGATATTGCGCAAAGAATACATTACCACAGCGGTGCGCCACGGGTGGAGGAGGCGGTGGAGGAATGAGGAGGAGAAGGCAGCAGCAGCTTTTCCGCAGACCAATTATAAATTGTATGTTGATGAATTGATCACTCTTCCGGCGCAAACTTCGGCGCGTAGATAAACAAACAAACAACAACAACAACAACAGCAGCAAGAAGAAGATGAAGGTAGAAGAGGTAACAAGGAGAGCACAAAGCGCGGGTCTTTCGCTTTAATGCGATTCATTAGGTGCTAAGTGAGAGTAAATCTTCAGGTAATGAGTTTACCGGTCGATAATTAAAGTAATCTCGTTGAGTGGAGTACGTGAGGGTCGGGTCATCTGACTACCTCGTCGATAAGAGGCGACACCTTTGAGTATGTGCACAAGAGAGAAATATATATAAATAAATACATAGAGGGAGAGAGAGAGAGAGAATGTGATCGAAATGGAAAGTTTTGTGCAAAATCTCGCGGACCGTCTACTTTCGTATTAACGTAATCAAATTTCGGTCCTCCGTTTTCCGCTGCTAAACGCATACAACAGATTCTCATTAAGACGAGGATCCATTCGTTTTAATTACACATGAAAACGGGCTTCTGATGAATTTTGGATTTGCCGAGCGGACGGAGAGGGATGAATTAAGAAATTTTAGCGAAAGTATAATACGGTTTTCATTTGAAACTTGATAAAACTTCTAAGGATGATGGAATGAAATGAAGAAAAAATTTGTCAGGATAAGTTTGATTTTAATACATTTTAAGTAAGGGAAGTAACATCCATTAACTTACGTTAAGTTGGAACTAAATATATTTTAGCAAAACTAACCAATTAGAGGAAGATCTTTATTTTGTCTATCAAATCTCAGTTTTAGTTAAGTTAGACTTTACTGAAATTCCTGTACATTTCAGATAACTTAGCTGAAATAGCAAATCTCAAGAAATTTCGAGAAAACCTGAATTACTTTTCAGATCCCTTATATATTTGATATATTATCATCAACAAAAATACATTTGGAAATCCTAAGAAAATTTATGTAATACCTATCATAAACGAATAACAGTGTAGTTGACATATTGTTCATGTCGAAACTATTACGACATAATAAATAGAAGGAAAGGTATTTAACTTCTTCATGCATTATCATAGTTTTACTTCGAAATAAGTTACCTGTCATTATAGATTTTTCGCGTCGGAGTTAATGCGGGCACAGGTCGGAAACCGCAAACGATTTGGAACAAACTAGAGCATGCAAATATGGAGTGCGAGAAGGCGTCTTTAATGCTGTTGCCGTTGCGGAGAGCGTAAAAAAGGTCGCGGTCCACTGGGTACACCGTGGCCTTTTCCAAACGGAAGGCGAATCGTTCGCCTCTCCTTTCGTCCCGTTTTCTCTTTAAAACTCCTTTAGAAAAACAATGCCGGGGAGAAAACAAAGACAACGTGTAATTTTCTTCTTCGGAAGAGCGCGCAATACGCCCAGAGACCATCTTACGTGCGGTTTATTAAGACACCTCTTTATGAAACTGCAATCTGAACAAGATTAGAAAGCATTGTTCGAGATGAGATTTCCGACGAGCAGTTTGGATTTAGAGATAGTACAGTTTCGTGAAATTAACACATAATCATTTTTTTGTTCAGTTCTATTCATGTTTTGAAAATTTACTTCTAAGTTCAGGGATTAGTAAATCTTTTTCGAATGATGAACCATTCCTATATAAATTATACGAAATACATTATTATTACTATTTATTTTCATTATTGATCCAAATTGGGCCAAATGACTTTTATAAATAATAATTGAAAAGCAACAAAGGTATATTGACCATTGGTTTCAGCCCATATTGAACCAATGATCCATAATCTGCATTTATTCTTAAAAGAGCTGGAAGTAATTTCGGAGCCGCTGCCAGCTGATCCCTGTTAAAGTAACAAATTGAGTGTACTGTTATAAAAAGCTCTAATTATAAATAATAACAAAATTGGCAGAAAGTTCTGTTTCATTAGCCCACTAAACATATTAAAATAATAAGAAAATTAACATAATTTTCCATGAAATCGTCTGATTATTTGATATTTTAACTTTAATACATTTGAAATATTAAGCTGATTGATGTTTTTCGTTGCAATTTAATCAATTTATAATTAGTAAATTTAGGATTTGAATAGTTACAAATATGTATATTTTAGTATACGTTTGGCTTGGGGTATAAATACCATCAGTTAATTGGAGATGATTAAATCTATAAAAACAGCTATTGATCATAGTCAAATTTGACTGAAGTATACTAATTGGCTAATATTTATTGAAGAGTCAGAATTATCTATAAAAACTGTTACATGTAGTCTCTGAGCCGCAGCTTGCCGACCTCTGTTTTATTTCGTTTAATACATTTAAGAAGTTGTAGTATTTTTGGGCAAAAATATATATGTTTACTAATTATAATGTAGTGTTTTGGTGTGTTATTGAAGAATTATTTCTAGATAACTAAGTTAAGTTGATAGACCTATATTACCAAAGATAGGATAGTTCTCGTATCTTATGTTGTGTTCGCAGCTTTAGGTTAATACTCTTTCAGTCAATAAATACGCCTTATAATTGTTATTAAGACAGGTCTGATGGTGCGGCTCGTAGGCAGCTTATTTGTAATATATCAAAATCCTATTAGAAAGATGCCCTGGTTAATTTATCTTCGGCTCGGTTAATTCGCAATTCCAAAGTGGCAAGAAGGGAAGCGAAAAGAGGAGAAGGGCACACGATGGAAAAAAGAAGACGAAGAAGCGAGTAATAATAACGTCGGGGAAGTGAGGAAAGGGCAAAAGCAAACAGTAACAGGATGGAAAGCCGTCCTGTTGATTGGGAATTTGTGTGCTGCATTATTTCGGCGACCCATTGAACTTTTGCGGGGAGGCAAATAAGAAAATGCAATTTGCGTTTCCCCGGGAGGATCCGATTAGACTTCGGCACTTCCCTCATAATTCCGCGTTATGAAGCAATTACTTGCCAATCTTGAACAGATACAGCTTCTTCTCCTCCTCCAACGAAACGTGTGCTCTGCTCGGATGCATGTGCTAAGTTGAGCAATCCAAAGACTCGATAATTGCCTTTCCTCTCTCTCTCTCTCTACGTTTCTTTTACTCGAAGATTCGCTCTCTTACACATTCCGTCCATCTTTTTCTCTAACTGTATATCATTAAACTACGTACACGCTTTTAGTTTTCGAGCAATTACATAAAACCCAATTACTACGGACTCCGGTATCTTTCTGGATTAATCTTTAATCTTTCACGAAAATAAATAATATCGGCGCCGACAACAGCCAAACCAGACAAGAACAAGAGCAAGAAACAGGTTCGAAATGCAAACAAAACCGATTGCTGCCCGGTTTTGGATCACGGCCCAATGAATAAATTACCTTCCCCTAAATAAATAGCCGGAGCTCGGGCCCGAAAACCAATACGCATTCTATATTGATGACCGTCCTCACGTATACATACACACATATGTATTTTTTAATTATTGAAAAGCCTAATTTGTTTTCGATTAACGTGTCCGTCGTAAATCCCATTCCGACCAACCGGCTGATTAAATCCGGACCACCGAAAATCTATAACTATATTACTCCGACAAATACGTAACACACTTTATGGCTTCTCCAATTAACATTCTCTTCGTTGTTAATCATCTTTGTAGACGGAATACTGATTTCGTTTCTTGCCACAGATACTCCTCCTAGCATCATCCTACATAAATTACGCAAACATTGACATGATTATGCTTTCAGAAACCATACTCTCATCTCATATTTTTTTAATTAAAACTATTATTTTGTTATATAAAACTTCTCTTAAGAACTTTCCTTATTCCCCAATGAGTAGAATCTTTACCAATTACACTAATCCTTTGATTTGATACAGGTTTCATCCTCACAAAAGCATTTATAAATTTGTACTAATAATAATTTATGAGAACATCTCAATTTCACATGATTCTCGAATGCAACCACCAAATCCAAATCAGATTTTAAATCTGGCAGCGGCTCCGTAATCCTATTAAAAGATTTAAAAAATATGACAAGGTGTAACTTATAATCTTCTAATTTTAATATTCGACAAGTCCTCTTTTTATACCTGCGATATTTGGTCACAATTTCTTTACGTAACGACTTCAATTCCCGCTTTTTGATGTCTGCCTGAAATGAGTTTTAAACTGGATCTAAATTCGGTTTTAAATCTCTTTACAACTGAAAGAGTGCGTCTTAATTCGTTTCCAAATTGCCTGCTGCTGCTACTGTTGAGGTAACAATAATATTCATACAATTATATGGAAAAGTTAATTTTTTATATGTAAAGTGATTAAAATACCATTTTTTCGTGTTGTTTGGGGTATCTATTAAAAAAGTGCTATTAAAAGTAAAATAATAAGCAAGAATCAATAAAAATACTTTAAGTATAGCTAATAATAAAATGAAAATGTTTTCGTACAAAAATCTAAACCAGATATAATGAAAGATGATTTCTTAATTTCTACTACTTTTGAAAAATTAGGCTAATTAAGTATACTATTGTTAATAGGTTTTGTTCCATTCCATTCGAATTTATTTATAATTATTAATGTTGACTGATCAAAATTTACTGACCTCTTTTAGTCTGGCCAACTTTAAATTTGCTGATATTTACGTTGATGATGATTAATGTTTCTTTTTATAATAAATTCATTAATTAACAAAAATTAGGATTTGAGGATTTTAAATATTTTACTTGATTTAGTAATACAATACTTTAATTACACTAAATGCTATTAATTATGTGATTAGTTGTTTTATGAGGATTGCATTCTTGATAGTAGTAATTAAAATATGTAAGGTTTTGCACTATTAGACATGAAACATATTTTACGACATGTACAAAGCTTGATGTATCTTTAAAAATTGAGACAGCAACGGGATTTACATGTAATACACTGATTAAAATGCTTTTGCGAAACGATTTTTTTCTTTTTTTTCTCCTTCCGTTTGTAGAAGATGAATTGATTCCTGTTTGTTGTTTGTGCGCGAAACAACAAAAGATTTGTAGGAAGGCAGGAGTAATGAAAATGAGAGAAAAGCGTGTGTGTTGTGTGTGCATGTACGCCCTTTTTTTTAAATGCGGAGGATGAAAATACTCGATGATTGTTAATCACTTCTCGTCCTGGTCGTGCGTTTTCCATGCCCGCATGTTCATTTGATGCCCGTGACAGTACAATGGCCGTTTGTAAATCCATCGGTTCGTTCTATAATCCCCATTTTTACGATTTAGCTGTTAGTCCTTTGCGTTTAATCCCTTTCCGGCCCATTAAGCCTATTGATTTATTCGTTAAAACATTCACATGACCTGAGTGAGGGAACACACCATGGATGAAGTGGAAATGCGTACAGTAAAAAGAGGAAAAAGAGCGGAGCCGTTTAATCTCCAATTAATTATGTCGTGGGCTTAGCCACGGGATCCGTCTTTTCGGGCGGAGGGCGGAGGAAGGGCTTCAAAGAGCAGGATCGTGGGGGCGGCGATGTCATCGGCCAGCGGCAGCCGCCCCCATCGATCCCTTCGCAAGCGCGCAATAAATAATTATTAAACTGTGCAAAGGGAACTAAAGCCCCGACTAATTCCCTCAGCGAGCAATTTTTTCAATTACAGCCAACAGCGTTATTCCCGTCTTTGTCCTTGCGTGTGTTTCTCCTTCCTCCCCGGCATTTTTTTTCGGCATTAAATACTTCCTCTCTGTCTCGAGCTCGAAACACAAACAGTGAAACCGAGAGCAACTCGTCTTCTTGTATTTCATTTCACTTTTTTCCATTCCAGTTGTTCATTTTTTTCTGCCCTGTTCTGTTTGTTGGTTCGTATCATTATTATTATTCTCTCTCTATCTCTGTCCTCTTCCTTCGGAATTAATAAGCGGTGAGAGATAGAAACCCCATTGCATGCGACCGGATCTCCTTGTGCAGTAATTACAGAGTGCTTCGGAAATTATACGCGCGCGCCCGCCGCTTCTAAATAATACCAAAGTCAACTTTTCATTGAAAACTTGAGAATATACAAGAGGGGTGCGAAATGCAAGAGGGTTTGCAATATTAAGGAACGGAAATCAAAGAAGAGCATCACTATCCACTTCATGCAAACCAAGCTGAGCACCAATGATAGGTTCCACAGGGCAGTGTCCTGGTCTAATTCAATGCCTTTTATATACAGATATTCCAATAATGGCTAATACAAAATAGCAACGTTTGCAAATGACACAGAAATCATGTCTTCAGATGAAAACCATACAATTGCACCTTCAAGAAGAACTAAAACCTCAGTCATATCAGTGATATGTGCCCTCTGGTCAGACTCAACCTCAAAGTAATTCTAACGTCTACAATTGTGAAATATGTGTATCAACAGACTGTCTTGGAAAGACTATATTCAGACTAATAGAGAACAACTAGAAATCCAATTTATGAAGGTATAATGGTTGACCCAAGAAAATTGACCCTAGAAAATAAATTACTAATGTACAAAGTAATCGAAAAGCGGTTTGGACATAAGGTGGGGCTCATCGAGGGGCTCATTGAATATTAAGAAAATCCAAGTATTCCAATCTAAATGTCTTAGATAAATTACAGGTAATTCATAGTACATTACTAATAGAAGACTAGACAAAGATCTTGGAATAGAGCAAGAACATATCTAAGAACTACACTGAGTACATGATTGACAACAAGACGACCAAAGAGTTTGAAGCCCTTGGATCTTCAATTAGATTTCGCCAACTATATAATTTAAAATAACCACTGGGTATCAAGGGTATCAACTTCCTTTGTTTTTGGTGTCAGACGCATCAGACGCACACACCTTGCCACGAAATTTACAAACTTTCCATTCACACTTATTTTAGAACCGTTGTCCACTGAGTACTTGATGAACTAGTCCTTGATGAGATTATGATCATAAGATTCTTTTGATCAGGAATTGGTGTGACCAGGTATTGAACCTGGGTGGTAGACGACAGCTCAAGCCAGATTGTAAATAAAATATTTAAAAAACTACCTACTACAATGTTTAACTCACTGTATATCAAATACAATTTTCAATTGTATTGAAATCAAATTCAATCAGAATTACGTAACAAATAATTTAATATTATTGATGTTGATGAAATAACACACATAACTTTATTTTTGTGCGAAATATAAACAAATATTTACTTCAATAATACACATAATCCGGATAATTGGTTTCGACAAATTTCCTAACTATTGGAAATTTAGTAAACTATTCATACTGGGATTCTAAATAGCCAAATGTTGCGTTTCAAAACATAGTATTATGTTAAATATATGAATTTCCGTTATAAGTTTTCATTGTTAACTTTATGGTTTTTCATCCATAAAGTTATTTTTACTATGCTATACCAAGAGAATGTTTGCATTTAAACGTTCACAAGGTAATCTTTCAGTTTGTGTCCGGAAAATTTGTTCAGAAAAATTTCCAAAGTATTTGATATATTCAAACAATAATAAATAAAATGTAATTCTTCATGAAATTAATCTATAAAAGTGTATAATCCAGAAAGACTGCAGCGGAGTTACGTGATCACATAATAATACTTAAACAAGTATAAATATTGAGTATAATTTTGTTAATAATAAATGGTATTTTTACTTTTTTTAATAGAAAAAGAAGTAATTCCAACTCGTTTGTTATGAAATGTATTAAAACAAATTATGTTTGACTAAATGTTGATTTAAAACGTATTGTGTTGATAGTTAATTATACTTTTGTACACTTTCTTAATCAATTTTGTTTGTTCGTTTTCATTTTGTATCCTTTATATTACAAATAACATCAATTTGCAAATAATCTATACCCAGGAAATATTTAACTCTGAGCTCCACATAAATCCAATTTCCTAAATAATTTAACCCTTTCAAATCGATTCATTTGGATTTTTCTTCTATTAATTTACTTTAGTAGGCAATCAAAATCAGATATTGTGTATTGAAGCAAATTATGTTCTACTAAATGTTGATTTAGAACGCATTGTATGATTGTTAATTATACTTTTGTATACTTTCTTAATCATTTTTCTTTGTTAGTTTTCATTCTGTATCCTTTATATTAGAAATAAAAGCATTTTACACCTATTCCCAGGAAATAGTTTACCCTAAACTCCAAACAAATCGAATCTCCTCAAGAATTAACCATTCAAGGAATAAAATCGTTTTTGTTCTACATTCCTCTCAATCCAGGTTAGTAGATGATGGGTTCGATTTTAGATACAAAATACAATACCGGATTTCGTAGTTCTAATAATAACAGTCTTCATATAGATAGATGTTAATGGGCAACGGTTCCAAAAAACTATCTGCAACGTTGTGTAATTTGCTGAATATCCGAATGGATAGATTTACTCATTGTATAAAGACAAAAACCAAAAAATAATTTTCTTTATAATTGATAAAGTTAAATTTCTTATATTTTACATTGTTATTAGATAATAGTAGAATTGCGTTCTTGTTGGAATTCAAAATTATACAATATGCAAAGTGTTTGTTACGTTTTCAACGCCATCTTCTTCTTTGTGTTATAGACTTTCGAATTTCTGCTGCTCGTACGAGTTTATGAACCGTTTACATAATTCCCTTCATTTCATGTGAAACTATCATGCACGGTAGTCCAATTTATGTAAATGCACCTGTTGAAATTAGAAGAAGTTACGCGGCGTTCGGTAATTATGGGAAATAATTTATGGGTTTTCTCCGGACGCTCTGAGGCTGCATTTCGGCCCTTTTATTATCCACACACTCAGATAGTTTTCCATCGCTCCGCTTTTTTTTTTCATCTTCTTCGTCTTCTTGTTGTTATTAACTTTTATGTTGGGGATATAAATTCATGGCTCGGAGCTGGCAGTAGCCGCTACCTAAATTCAAATATCCCTTCGGTCAGATGATTTACGATCAATAACTGATATTTCAGCTGCTGCCCAGAAATGTTAATTCGTCTGATAGAAAATCCCGAGACTTATTTCTCAACAACGCTTACTTACCACACATGTTCTCTTCCCGGATTTAATACACGCCAGATTGGTTCCACCATATGAATTCTCAGTCTCTCTCTCTCTGCATGCACTCGGTTCAGCTTGAATATCCACAATTTAACGATTTCCTCAAGACTTGCGGGAACTTCACGGAGTGCGCTCGGAAAAGCAATTAATGCCGTTTTATTGCACGTTCGAGTTACGAATAAATACTGTTTTATACTTCTCTAATTCCCTGTAAATGAGCTTTAATATACTTGCCATTATTGAAGTCATAACTTTGGAAATAAAGAAAAAATCTGAACGAAATTGCAAACTGAAAATAGAAATAGTCATCAAGTAATCAATTTTTACGACTGTACAAAGTTATTGAGTTTCGTCGATTCCTCAGAGTTCAATTGCTGCATCATGTTAAACACATTATTTGGTGTTAAATATTTAAATTTATAATAGAGCTATCAATCACAAATGAAATTATATTATAATTAGAAATTATGTATGTAATAAATTCACTAACAAATAAGTTTACCGTGTTATTCGAAGCTCCTTGAAATGAATGTACCACGTTATTGGAAAATTTGGTCTATTAGGTAAATATGAAAATACACAGATTTTGGAAGCAAATTAACCGTGTTATTCGAAGCTTCTCCAAATTAAAGTACCGCGTTATTGGAGGATTCCTTCTAGTAGGTAAATATGAAAATACACAGATTTTGGAAGCAGGAAAATTGTCCTCTGAAAAAGTACATTCGAGAGGATAAAAAAGGAATACAAACTAAACAACTATATTTTTCTCTTTGTGATTCTTCTTCCATTTTAGTCTTCTTGTATAATCCAGGAAATTGGATTTCATTTCGAATTCAGATTTTTCGTACAAAGCAATTTTTATTGTAAGATTAGTGGTATACAAAATGTAATGTGTTTTCAATATAAAATTAATCAAAATATGATTGTTTAATTCAAATATTAGGATATAACATTAAATATTTATCAAGGAAATCGTTTCTAACATATACTATTATTTTTATAACTCTATTTAAAGTTATATAATTGTGAATACACCCAAATCTCGCTACACGATCGCTTTATACGGCATTTAACAATAAAGGCCCTCTTCAATTAAGGCACGTTTTCGATTTACGGCCTAAAATGTTTCGCTATAACGGCGGCGAAAGCGCAATAATTGATTCCTTATACGGCTTTTCGCTTTGCGGCCAAGTTTAGTGCCGCATACCGAGGTATATTTGGTGTATTTGATTTTATTATTCTAATAAATAAATTAGTATTAATGACTTATAATAACGAAAATTTAAAAAAATTGGTTTTTTTTGTAAATTACATAAGTTTACACTGAATTATTAACAATTCTTATAATAATTTGTAAAAAATATCAGAAAAGTACAACTAATTACATTAAATCATGAAATTGATAACAATAATGGTATAATAATATTATAATAAAAACACTAACAAATTTCTTTTTGTTGATTAAAAGATTAATAAGTTCTTACGATGAACGTTATGTAACCTATTTATAGTATTAATTATAATGGTTACTACGTAAATAAATACTTAACATTAAGCACATGTTACAAAATAAAGTCATTAACGAGTTTCATGTTCAAGTGTGTAATTCATTACGGTTTTGTTACATTTCAAAGAAAGCCTACAACGATCTTTATGTCTCGTCCCACTTTATTACATTTCAACCCAGATATATTCTTTTTTTTTTCTACTTGGTGTTCTACAAAATTTCGACAATTAATTATGCAAATTGTTCCCAAACAAAGTCTTCTTTGATTTACCGTCGCCGCACTAATGAATTCCCGGTCCTCCGGCTTAGACAGAACAAGAAGTAAATGACCGAGAAGAGAGCCGAAAGGTAAGAAAAAACGAAACTGGAAGAAGGGACCATAAATTTATCACCCAATTAATTGATAATAATTGTATCGTGGGGAGAGATGGCGACTAATTAAATCGTCCCCCCGGAATCACGGAGAGGAAGAGGAGTTGCAATTCAGATCGCATTAAGAGAATGCCATTAGCTTTATCAGAAAATGAAGAGAATAACACAAGAATATTCATATTAATTGCTCGTACATTTCCAGACCGTCTAGCCGCGCGCTTTCAGCCTAATTACATTGAACGCCTCCAAGGTTGCAATACTCTTGACTCATTGAAGGCCTTTTCGAAAGAGTATTTGTTAAATCCAGTTTCGGAATTAGTCGTATTTTGAGTTCGCATGCGTTGCATAAGAGGGACGACGATGAAGTGGATTAATGATATTCATCGCAATTACCACGTGTCTGTCCGGCCGATGCAGACCGCAAGCAGATTGCTTGCCTGGCGATGATGATGATCATCATCATCATCGCTTGCAGAATTAAAAAATGCACAATGCGATCAACGGTTTTTCCATTGGAATATGTGTAACGAGCACGCACCGTGTATTTAATTGCAATTAATAACGGACACTAATTACGGAAAGAACATCGTTTTCATGCATTCGGAATAATTTACCGATTTTCCGCTTTTCCAACTTCTTCACGCCAAGAGGAAATAACCGCACAAGATGATGATTCTTGGAATAGCGGGGACGTTATTAAGTAAGAAACGTATTCGAATTTGTTTGCGCTTTGCGAAATTGTGTATCGCATTCCTGGGATATTTCTGAGAAATTCCTTAAACTTGCTATGTTTTCATCAAAGTTAATCTTATTCTATCAACTCATTATAATTCGTTATTGTTGAAAAATAAGAGTTATTCGTCCAAAGACATTTGTTTAACTTTCATATTTATCTTAATTTATAAACTCGTTATAATTCAACCATACAATTTGTATATAAAAATAAAAGTCTCCCATCCAAAGTCTGTTTCTTAACTTTAACAATTTTTGAATTATTAAATTAGCTGTCTTTTCAATAATTTATTCTACTTAATCAATAAAGTTGCTACAATTAAACAATACAAAAAAATAAGAGTTATTCATGCAAATATATTTGTTTAACTTTCATAAGTTTTAAATCATTAAACTAGCAATGTTTTCAAATTGTTTATTAATCTTAATTAATAAACTCATTATAATTCTACCATACAATTTGTATATAAAAAAGGCTCCCATCCAAAGTCTGTTGCTTAACTTTCACAATTTTTCAATTATGAAATTAGCTATCTTTTCAGATAATTTATAAGTAGAATAATCAATCAACTTTTTACAATTTAACAATACAATCTGTATAACAAATAAGAGTCATTCATCCAAAGACTTAAGTTTAACTTTCATAAATTGTAAATCATTAAAAAAGTAATGGTTTACAGGAATTTGTTCATCTATCAATTAGTTATAATTTTATCATACAATTTCTATAAAAAATAATTAAAAATCTCCCATCCAAATACTGTTGCTTAACTTTCACAATTTTTCAATAATTAAATTAGCTGTGTTTCCCAACAATTTATTCTACTTAATCTATAAAATCATTACAATTTCACTATAAAATTTATTCAAAGAAACTAAATAAGTCATCCATCCGGAAACAATATCTTAGTTTACATAAATTTACAAACATGAAAACACTTCATATTCAATCAATTTATTGTTGTTAATGTACCAACTTTTTACAATTCTACAACACAATTTATGTAAGTAAAAATACTAATACATTTGCTTAACTTTCATAAATTTTTATACTTTAAATTTGTCCTAATATTTTATGCTTCTCCATCAAATACGAGTAATAATACAATGTATAAAATAAACTATAGAAGTCACCCATTCAAAGATAATTGCTTAATTGTCATTTCAAGTTTTCCAACAATAAACACGCTACCCTTACAAACAATTTATTACTGAAACATTAAAAAAGCTAATATATCGTACAATATAACAGAATGTTGACCGGTCTGCGATGGGGCGAACATTTTTTAATTTTCCTAAGTGGGAAAAAAGTGGCGATAGTAAAAAGTACATTCGGTTTTATTTTCGCGTCCGTTTCTCTAATGCTTCTAGTTTTTTTTTTACAAGCTACTATTACATAGCTCTGCGATTCCGTCTGTAAACGTTATTTACTATCACGCATTGGATTGGTATATTTAGAAATTCGATTTTGAGTAATTGCATCCATGAAAGATATGTTATGTTATAAGAAGGAATACATCCAAATTTGATTTCTTATTAACAAGAAAAACTAAATGAAAAGTAGATTAATTGATTATTTCTTACATGTATTTACACTAATTGCAGGCAATAAAGATATGTTAATAGAAGAAAAGTGAAATGTTTCTATTTGATTCTTATTTTCAAGAAGATACTATATGATTTGTAGATTAAATGATTGTTTCTTCAATTAATATACTTTCCAAATATTTATTAATTAATGTTAAGTATTGTAATAATATTGCATTTCAATCAATTTTATTGATTATTTCCACCTTTACTTACTTCTAAATAAATCCATAAATCCAATAGGTAACCACACAAAGTGTAAAACCATCTATTTTTGTATTGAAATTGTTACAAATTATTTTTCTCTAATATATAATATGCATAAATGTTAGTATTTACTACAACATTTCTTAGTGAAATTGTGAAGTTTTTCGAAAAGTACTTATATTGCAATTGAAAAACTACTTCTTTTACTTTAAATTTGTTTCCAATCTATATCTCTCCCTTCAATTATAATATTCTATGTGTTAATGTTTAATACTATATTTAAGTAGTTTAGTTAAATGTTGTAGTATAGTATTTATTACTACATCTATTTCTTAAGAAGCCGTTGTCAAGCTTTTGAAAAGTACTGATATTGCAATTGAAAAACTACTTCTTTTACATAGAATTTGTTTCCAATTCATATCTCTCCTTTCAATTAAGTAAAATACAGATTTATAATATTCCATGTGTTAGTGTTTTAATACTATATTTATAGTTTAGTTAAATGTTAGTATTTATTACTACATCTATTTCCAAAGTTACCATTGTCAAGCTTTTGAAAAGTTGTGATTTTTTAGATTGAATTTGTTTCCATTCCTTTTTTCTCCCTTAAATTATGTAATATACAGATTTCTGCTATTTTAAATGTGTATTGTTTATTGCTAAATTTAGTTTCGAAGTCATTACTGTAATGATTTTACAAAAGAACTGAAATTGCAATTTTAGATTTTTGCATTGAATTTATTTCTGTTCCTTTTACTCTCTCCTCGATTATGCAATATACAGATAAATTTAAGTGTTTATTACTATATTTATTTCCCAAGTCACAATTCTGAAGCTTTTTGAAAAATACTAAGAGTGCAATTGAAAAACTACATTTTTACATGTAATTTACTTCCATTGCTTTTTCTCTCCCCTCAATTATGTAATATACATATTTCTAATATTCTAAATGTTAGTGTTTATTACTATATTTAAGTTCTAAGTCATTTTTGTAACGATTTATAAAAGTTTTTACTTTGCTACAGAAAAACTGCAATTTGCATCGAAATTGTCATCATCCTTTTTTATCCCCTAGATTCAGTTGAAATTTAGTACCTATTACTATATTTTGCTCCTCCAATATGAACACACTATAGAAAACACTATATGAATCACACGTTTTGCAACCAAGGATAAATGTTGTCTATTCATTCATTTTTTCATTTAAAAAAACATATAAGAACGAATGTTAGTATCTATTACTACACTTCCTTCTTATGGAATGCATGTACAAATAGGCAAGTCATTATTATGAAGTGTTTCGAAAAGTGTCCACATCGTAATAGAAAAGCACTTTAGGAAACAACATTTTTTACTATTACTTTTCATTATATTCTAAAAATAATAAAAATATCGATACTTTAATATCTACATATACAGTGGTACCTCGATATACGAGTTTAATTCGTTCCGTAACCTTGCTCGTATGTCAAATTGCTCGTATCTCTAAGCAATTGGTGTATCTCAAAGAAACTGTGGGTGTCGTATGGAGCGATTCCTCGTATCTCAAAGCAATTAGTCTGAGGTGGAAGAAACTGTTGGTGTCGTGTG
>JAFMTC010000076.1:1453833-1470521 GCA_018845635.1 Nicrophorus orbicollis | reverse complement strand
TGGGAGAAACTGTTGGTGTCGTGTGCAGCGGTGTAGTGTGCGATTCCTCGTATCTCAAATCTTGCTCTCATCTCAAAGCAAAATATCGTATCACGAAACATTCGTATTATAGGGCACTCGTATATCGAGGTACCACTTTATTAAGGTTTTGCCATTACAAAGTGTGTTAAGGTTACTTTATCAATTCCTTCAAAAGTAGTTACATCAAAAAAAAACTTCATCAATCCAAAGATAATTGATAATCTCTAATACACTTTAGACATAAAACATATTATATTTTTAAATAAATTATTTAAACATATAATAACGCATAAAACAAAAATAACTACAAAAACTGGTAGTATTAATTACAAATTTTAGCGTTTTCCTAATACAAAAGTCAATTGACCGCAGTCTATAAAAATATTAATAAATAAATAGGATAAAATGAAGTAATATAAAAGAAGATAATGCTATTGTTGCAAAAAATGTATGATTACATCAGGAGTAATTCTGTATTTCAAAAGATTATGTATTTATTGTTAAATATTAGTTTTATAGTATAGTTTCTTCTAGTTGTTGTTAACTAGTTCATGGTTACAATTTTTATCTGAATACATTTTAATAAATGAGAGTACGCTCTTGAGCACGATGTTCTCGGTCACATTCTGGTACGTAATAAAACGTCGGATCGTCCGGCGTTCTGCGAACAGAGATGAATAATAACATTGGAAGCGATCCGACTTAATAGGTTTCAAGTGCGAAACATAAATTGCAAGAGCTTCGGCTCTCGCCTCTTCAATGTTAATCTGTGGCCTGCTCGAAATTCCTCGAGATAACGAGGAAATGAACCACCGCACGAGCATATCTTACTTAATACGTTCGGTGCGATCGGAAGGAATCCGGTTCCAATGAAACAACTGCACCGAATTTGGCCACTGTACAAAGGGTACATTTTTTTCTCTACAACCCTGCGTAAGAAACGCAAAAAGAAGGGAACACCTACCCGCAATTAACTTAATGAAAAACCGGAAAAAACACCTCTAACGCAAGGACCTCTATTAAAAGTAGGTAAAAGAGAGTAAAAGAGTAAGCCTAATGTGGATTTAAGTGTTGCCTCCTTTTGGAATTCAGTGAATGACTTTTACCTTTTTTGTGGTGTTCTTTCGCTGCTTGGTCTTTCTTTGTTCTTCTCTGGTATCATTTCGAGCGCAAGGTGTCGCGCGATCTTCGTGACCAAACCTACTTAAGTCCCCCGATTTCATTACCGAGGCGAGATATCAATTGGATTAAGTGGACCATATGTCAATTCCCGTTTCAGTTTTTTTTTTTATTTCTATAATTTACGAAATTCTTAAGTGCCTCCACACAAGACAAATCCGTTTCTTATTAATACAAAAAAAATTGACAGAGGGTCTAAGATATTCTTTGGTGGTTTAAAGCAACGTTTCACCAGTTTCTTACTTGCACTTAAGTTGACAGCTGTAACACTACTAATTTATAGAGAAATGCTGGTAAAATTTTATATTTTAAATAAGTAATTGTTAATTTTAGTTCAAAAGTTAAAATGTTTCATATAACGTTCAATTTTGATCAAAAATTTTATAAAATTTAATCTAGAATTGGCGATAATTTGAATATAATAAACTGTAATGTATTTTTGACAAACAAATAAATAAATATAATATTAGTTTAAAAGTTAAATTTCGTATTCAAAGTTCATAACAATTGATGATTTACAAAAATTCATAATTCTTTAAATGTAATAAACTTTAATGTCTTTTGATAAGAATTTTAAAATTTTACTTTAAATGTTTATTATTTTCAAATGATTATCATTTTCATTAAAATTCTGGTAATTGATGATTTGCAAAAGTTCAAAATTTTGATCAAAAATTTAATTAATTTAAACTACTTCAACTGGAATTGGTGATAATTTGAATATAATAAACTGTAATGTGTTTTTGACAAAAAAATAATATAATATAAGTTTGAAAGTTAAAATTTTGTATAAAAGTTCATAACAATTGATGATTTACAAAATTTTGATCAAAAATGTAATAAATTCATAATTCTTTAACTGTAATTTAAATGTAATAAACTTTAATGTCTTTTGATAAGAATTTTAAACTTTTAATTAAAATGTTTATCATTTTCATTCATATTTCAATAAAATTCTCATAATTGATGATTTTCGAAAATTTCTAAATGTTTATGAAAATTGTTTTTTTTTGATGTAATTAAGACATTTATAATTCTTTAATAAAAATTGATAATAATTTAAATATAGTATAAAGTGTAAAGTCATAAAAAGGTAATTTTACTTGAAATTTCACAAATTTGATTCAAGTTCATAACAATTGTTAACTGAAAATTTATAGAAGTTCAAAAATTTGATGAAATAATTAATGAAATTTAAGTAATTTATAATAATTTGTTGAGAATTAGCGATAAAGTAAATTGCTGTTTTCAGTTTAGAAGTTCAAAATTTCGAAACAAAGTTTATTAAAAAAAGAATGAATGATTTGCGAAAGTTGAAAAATTTATTAAAAAAATGTATAGTAATTTCAAAAATTAATATTTTGTCTTAATTTAACCAAAAGTTTATTAACTTATGTAATTTTGTTGATTATAGAAAGAATGGATCATTATATAGAAATTGAACATTACAAATATATAAAATAATAATCGTAGAAAATATGAAGAATAACTTTAGGGTTTAACGCACTGTTAGATGGAATAAGGTGTGAAGGGAAAGGGTGTAATAATTATGTGGAGGCGAAAAGGGCGGAAATTCGCGAAAATTGCCCCGAGGACGCGAAGCTCTGAATATATAATAAAACTGTATATTTTCTCGCTTTCTCGGAACGCAAATTGTGTTGTTCACCCCCCCTTTTATGAAAGGGAAAAATAAACCGGAGAAGCCGAAGGAAAACTGGAGGAAGGAAAAGATAGAGTCGAGGAAGGAGTGAGAAGAAGGGAAGAGAGCTCTTATATGTCCCAATTTCGCGCAGTGCGAGTATTTAGATAAAGAGAGTGAGTGTATCCTCCGCACAAGAGTACGTGCCAAATTGTATTCCTGCCGTTGTACAAAAGGCATAAAGAACATAGTTTGAAGCTTTCCGCGAATCGCGGTAATCATTTTTGCTAGGATACTGAAATTTTTCAATAATAATTCAACGCTTCGGTAAACAGACGATAATTCAGTTATTGTTTCTCCTTGCCTCATCCGCACTGAAGATGGTTGTAAAATAGCGGTTATAGGAGAGAAGAGAGTAAATAAATGAGCGTTAATGCATTCATAGAATTTATGTAACTAATTAGCGTTCGCTTGCTTGGCGTAAAGTTAATAACATTATAGTTGCAAGCAAGAGGAAATAAGTGATAATTTAGAAAAGTTTGCGGAGGCTTTAAAACTTGGTATGTGTGTGTGTGTATATTTAAACGCGCTTTCGTTGCAACTGCACACACACGAACTGAATCAAATATGCATATGCTTGTCTTTCATGTTTTCCTTTCCGTCTTTATAACTCCCAAGAAAAATATTACAAAGTTACACAGTTATTACTTATTTGAATATTTAACAAATTACTTGATTTTAACAACTTACTTAACTTCAAATTGTCCTACTTATTCTAGGTAGAATATATTAAAAAAAAAAACAAATAGTAATAATATACACCCGTACCTCGCTATACGGCATTTCGCTATAACGGCCCTCTTCAATTAAGGTTCGTTTTCGATTTACGGCCTAAAATGTTTCGCTATAACGGCAAAAGAACCTTTTGTCGATGTCGATATATCTATATGTTGCAAATCTTGCGCATGCGTAATGATTGATTCGTTATACGGCTTTTCACTTTGCGGCCAAGTTTCGTGAAATTGAGTCTAGTATTCTAATATTTCTTTAATGTAGGATTTGGATAATCTTATATTGAAAGTGTTTAAAAGACGTTCAAAAATGATAATAGACAATAACTAAAAAAACAACAGCATAACAAAAATTAAATATAAAAGAAGCTATTGTTGCAAAAGGCTATTTAGACCATACGTCTTTCTGACTAAAGAAATAACATTATAACACAAAATAAGTAAGATTTCTATGTAATTTATTGTTATTAAATTACATTTAAACCTGATTGTTTATAAGAATAATATTGTTTCTTTCATCATTATTTAGGAGAACGTATGATTTTTTTTGCGTCATGTAAAATAGTAATGTTATTGTTATAACTGAGGTGAAATGAGTGATAATTTATTAAAGTCTTGGATGAAAGTTGAAGTGGCTTTAAAACTTGGTATGTACGTACACTTAAACGCGTTTTCTTGAGAAGCTAGGAAGGACGAGAAGATGAGTTTGAGTGAAATGCGCTCCTTTTTCTCTCCGTCTCTCGCTATTCCAGTCTCTTCCTGTTTATTTCGCTTCTCTATTTTATTTTGTAAATCTCTCCGTATAACAGTAATCCGCTGCATAAAACATTGTATATTAAATGAAGATGCCTAACTCTCGTGCAAACTATAATTTCTGAAAGCGCTGGCGGTGGCGGAGGACGAGAGGGATGAGGATGATGATGAGAAGAAGCGGGATAAGGATGGGGGATGAGCAGGATAGACGCACGCGATTAATTAATAAAAGTCTCTCCTAATTCCATCGGCGGCTCCTCGTGCGCCGCCTGGGCGGAGATTTTAAATTCAATTTGCGACCTCGCGACTCCCGTTAAACAGCCTCCTCCTCCTCATCCTTCTGCAACTCTTCATCCTCCGCATCTTCGAAGCTTCTGAACGGCGTCTCCTCATCACTCGGTGTCATGCATTCGTTCAATGGAGAAGAGGACGATGTTTTAGCTCCGAATCCCATTCACCGTGAGACACTTAATCTGCTAATAATTAAGGTTTCTAATTAAGGACCATCCACTTTGCGCTTTGACTGACTCTCGCAAAATATTACAGTTCTCTAATGAAAATCCGAGCACATCATCGAAATTATCTAGTTCAAGTTTCAAATGTTAATTTCGCAAATGCTAGGTATATTCATTCAAGCAGCAAACCAAAAAAGGTTATTTACTTATTCAACTAATTCTCACCGAAAATTAGAAAGTAAAGTAATCAGGGAAACTCCAAAGTTTACCTTGAATATTTGACGTAAACTCAATATTTAAATTAATCACAAAGTAAATGATTAGGAACATCCATTAGATAATTAGTAAAACTAGAAAATGGAAAAGTTCATTATTAAATATCTAAATTTCTAAATACTAAAAGAAGTTAAATATAAACACGTTTATTTAAGAAATATTCAATAGTTTTTTTAACTCAATTACATATCATATAATATTAGAATTTTACTATTTGCGTAAACACAATATTTTCTATAAGTTTAAGGTAAGGTTAATGTTTACTATAAGTTATGTAGAAATATTCATTAAAAAAACTATTATAAATATTATAGGAAACACGAATATAATTGGATTATTTGAACTAAATTCATTAGTTTCTTAATAACTTAATGCACATTTGAGAGATCAAGAAATCTTTGAAATTCGTTAATTTGTTAAGCTTTATACTCAAAGTTTATTGTAAACTGATTATTTAGTGAGGATTAGAAATATTCCTTAGATCGATAAAATCTGAAATATTATAAAAGTTGAGTTGTAAACGCTTCTATCAATGGATTATTTCAATTTATTATTAAAAGTAATAAAAATATCGATTAACATATTACGTATGTAGATGAAATTATGAAGATTAGTAAAAGTTTCGAAGTTTACTTTATAAAACTGCAATAAATTCTCTACAAATTGACGATTTACTAAGTATTATGTAATGAATAGATCAGTGGTGGTCAAGCTCCTTGTTAGTCCGAGCCATTTTTCAAAATTTGAAATTTTTCGCGAGACAAAATTAAATACGTATATAAAAGGTATGTAAAAAAGGTATTAAAATAATGGCACAAAAAAGAAAAGGGAAATCGGGTACATTTACCGAGAGCCGCAAAAAATCCTTCAAAGAGCCGCATGTGGCTCGCGAGCCGCATGTTGGTCCTCCCTGGAATAGATAATTAATCCAATAATAAATTAAAGCAATAAAATTTCACAATTGTATAAATGAAGTTACTGGAATCAAATTAGACAATTTGCAGATATATTTTGCATTGAATTATTACTTTAATACATTATAAAAATATTACATTAATACATCACAAAAATAAAATGAAAATATTACATAAAACAATAAAATATCACAGATTAACTACTTAATTAAGTATCAAAAAAATGATAAATAATATATAAAATTTGGTCAAAATAAGTGCCAATAAAGTAAACTTCTTCACACTTTCTTAATTTTAATTATTTATTATTTTAACATCATGGAAATATCACAAAAATAAACATATTTTTGTATTAATTATTTACCTATAATTAATTAAAACTTCCTGTTGATTTCATATAGTAATAACTTTAAACGATGTGTTTAATATTATATCACATAATATTTACATTATTTAATCTTATAAATGATAATACGTTGCAATAAATGTATGTAATTACCCATGTTTATACATATATTAATTGCATAAATTTCAATATTATATGTTTACACATACATCAACGTTCGAAATTTACTAGTAATTAACTGTTTTCTATTAATTTTATTAATGTAATCTGCATTTAACATACAACAATAACAAAAAATGAATAAAATAAATTTATAATAATTTTATTATTAATTTTATTTGAAATAGTGATTAAATAATCGCATATAATTACCAAACATTCATATTTAAATTCATAAAATACTTACAAAATAATATATATTTAATATTACGATAATTATTGTTTTTTAACTATGAAATTTTATGCATTTAAACATTTAATTTTATGAATATTAATCCTATTATGTAATTATCATATGTAATTATTTATTCAACAAAATTTTACGAAATAATTTGAATTTCATCACTTAAAATTATTGAAATGTTAAATTATTAGAACTAGGATTATATTTGCAACTTTTTTTATTCAATATTTATATAGATATTCAATATTTATAGTAAAAATAATTAATTATTCAAAACTGATATTATTATTTTTAAATAATATTTGAACTTATAATTTGATGTAACAATTATTATGATATTTACGGAATATTATAAATATTTGTATGCTAATTCTCGTTGCATAAAAATAAACCAAGTGAAAGGTACTTTTTTGGGAACTGTAACCTCTTTTTAATCAAGATTTAAACTGCCATAAATATGTATATTTATGAGGAAAAAAGTGATTTGTTTACATAAAAGAATATATGTACTTATGTAACAATAACATATGCGATATGCTTGAATGTAAATAAATGTTGGGTAACCGTGGAAATAAATAAAATGGAAGGTAAATTCACGAGATAGGAATCTCTGGAAAAAAAACACAAATGTTGAATGGTCCTGTAGTGTTCATTTGAGCGAATCTATTCACCAGGAACTAAACTATTGGGGGTACGCAACTATCAGAACAAAACGGAAAAGCGGAAAATGGAAAAAGGGAGAGAGAAAAAAAGTATTTATGTACAGAGACAGAGAGTTTTGGCACAATATCGCTTTGAGTAATAAATAATAAATCAAGTTCGGATTGTGTCAACAGCGAGGCTTGAACGCGATTTTTATCGGAGTCGATCCGTTGAAAAGTTGTTAATTTCCATGTGCAGCGACGATACCTAAAAATGAAACAAACAGATCAAAACCTGAAAAAAGTAGAACAAAAATAACAAGGAGAACCGCAGCACATACAGTGTAGCATCGATCCTATTGTATTTGGAGCGACACGTAGCGTTTTTCCATGGCAGGATTTCAAAATTTCCCGGACCCGATAATATTGCAGCACACTTCATTTATTAAACGAATTTTATTGCCGGCCGCCGCCGTTAATGGCAACGCAACAAACAGAACACAAAAAAAAGTGCGCAGACTATTAAAAGCGGTAAATACTACTTTGTACCGAAAAATAAATAAAGGGTGTTTTGTTGTTTCCGAAGGGATGGTCGTAAAATGTCAAACACGCTTCACGTCTTTTTCTGGTTCATTTCCCATTTGGGAATTGCTGAAGACTATAACTGGATATAAAGTTACTTGTTACTGGTGAGTAAGAAAGCTAGTCAACATTTAAGGTTTAAGAATTGGGTCTTTGTAAATGTGATGTTAATTTCGTAAAAAAATGTGTATATCTTATAGTCACAGTTTGATGATATTGGACCTAGATGGTGATGAAGAATGGGAGAGGTTTTAGTGCATAAGTATCCCACAATACCCTATAAAAGGTTTCCTTTTAAGTAACATATTTAAGGCTGAATTTGGGACTTTGTATATTTCATGTTAAATTCATAAAAAATAGGCACGTCTTACAGTCACAGTTAGATGATATTGGACCTAGATGCTGATGAAGAATGGGAGAGGTTTTGGGGGATAAGAATCCCACAGTACCACGACCCATAATTCCTTTAAAAAGGTTCCTTCTAATTCACACATCTAGCCAACATTTAAGGCTTAATTGGGTCTTTGTAAATTTCATGTTAAATTCATAAAAATAGGTACGTCTTATAGTCACAGTTAGATGATATTGGACCTGGATGCTGATGAAGAATGGGAAAGGTTTTGGTGGATAAGAATCCCACAGTACCACGACCCATATTCCCTATAAAAGGGTTCCTTTTAATTCACACATCTAGCCAACATTTAAGGCTTATTAAGGTCTTTGCAAATTTCATGTTAAATTAATAAAAATAGGTACGTCTTATATTCACAGTTAGATGATATTAGACCTAGATGTTGATGAAGAATGGGAGAGGTTTTAGTGGATAAGAATCCCACAATACCCTACAAAGGGTTTCCTTTTAAGTAACATATTTAAGGCTGAATTGGGACTTTGTATATTTCATTATAAATTCATAAAAATAGGCACGTCTTATAGTCGCAGTTAGTCTATTACCATTGATTTGTTAAGAATATCTAAAAATACAGTTATTAGATGTTAGTAAGTAACAAATCTAGTCAACATTTTGGGCTTAAGAATTGGATTACTATAAATTTGATAGAAAGTTTCACATTTATGTAGTACCTGAGATTTTATGATAGTATAACTATTTTTTCGAAAAACTCATTACTATACATAACAATTCAAACAAAACTTACAAATTTGTCTTTGAAATAACTGAAAATTTATCTCAATTAGAACTCCTGCAATTCGTTTTTAATTACATTATTTAAAGTTTGGAGATGTTCGAGAATTTTGTAACACTACTGAGGATACTATTAATAATAATCAAAGAACTTTGTCACAAATTTTCGAAAAATTCACTACTTTACTTAAAACTTTATAAAAAGACTTGTAATTGTATCTTTAAAATATCTGCTATTGGAATATTCATATATATTCGAATAATTCGTTCTTACTTACATCGTTCGTATTTCGCCGATGGTAGAAGATTCAGAAGCACCGTTGTAGTTGATATGAATATTGGTCAAAGTATAATTTCCCAGTAGAAAGATTTAATGAGATCCTTTCAATAAATTCCAATTATTTTCAAAAAATATTATGATGAGACTTAGAAATTTAAATATGAAATTTCTGTAAAATGGTCTAAGTTGTAATTTTTCTAGCTAATTCTTACTTACTTTGTTAGTATTTTAGATACAACATTTTTAAGTACTTTATTATTAAAGAAATATATTTTATGTAAATTAATATATGGAATAGTTAAGTATTTTCTTTTGCAGTGAAATTGAATTGCTGATCAAATAAAGTAGTAGTAATTATTGGAGACTCGTCAAATTAAATGGAACTGTCGCCAACACAAATGAGCTCAAAAATATTCCTTATATATAATATTTTCATTATTTTTTCATTATCCGCTTCCACTTCAACTCTTAACATCACAAAACGCCCTCGTTTCTTTCTCATTTTTTTTTCTTTTTTGGTGGTCCAACGGTGCGAGAGTTAATAGAATTCCTTCCAGTTTAATGGGCAACGATATTATCCGTGACTACGAATCAATCTGGAGATTGCGTTGATTATGAATATGAATGCATCGAGTTGCAGGAAGGGCGCGGAGCGGAGGGGAAAACTGGGTTTTGGGAAAGAGGCAGTTAGTTCTGTGATGATATATTTGTGTATGGTTAAAATTCAATTTGGAGGGCGATGAGATTGCAGTTGCTCCACGGTTGTAATAATGATGACGTGATCAGTGAGGGCTAGGCCCAATTCTCATTCGATAAAGCATAGATCGCCGCCCGTGTGCATACAAATCGACCACATTACGCATCGACGATACTCGTTTCTTGGTATTTCAGGTACGCATAAAATGTTCTGAATTGCTCTCGTAACTCACCGCCGACGATCCTTCAAATGTTCTGTCAATTCAGATTCAGATACAGATCCGGATCTAAATTATGGATCGACTGCGAAATTAAACAAGTCACCTTTTTTTTTACAATGGGGTCGGATCCATCGAGATTTGCAGATTTGCATTTAAATTATTTTATATTCGCATGTTTTATTTTATTTTGAGAGACTTATTTTTAATCTCAATTTATTTATATAGGTGTACCCATTCAGTCTGATATGAGTCAGTGTTGTTTGTCAAATATTATGAATACATGAAATATTGGAAAATTCGGAATATATAATTATATAAAGCTACACCTTTAATATGCGTATTAATGGACAATCTTGTTTGTCAATTACCACAATCATATTAAATCTTGTGGTTGAAAGGAGTATTTAGTCTTATTTTATTAACAACTAATTAATATTTACATCATAGTAAAGTTATATGAGACATTGCTCTTTATCAATTACAATGAGCACACAAAATATTCAGATATTTTCTGCTTTAAAACAAAGGTTTCATTAATGATATGTTATGTAAAAAGTTGCATCTTTACTCTAAACTAGGTGGTGTTGATTAGTATGAATACAAGAGCAATTTTTTTCTGCAAGAAATCTATATTTCTTACAAAATTAAAAGAAACAATAAACAAGTTAACTAATGAGACGAATAAATCTTATTTGACTTCTTCTAATCTTTAAATTAAATAAATTGTAGCTGTTTTTATATTTTTTTGCTTTTTATAAAATTTTCTTTAAGATATTTTGTTGATTATCTGTTTATATAATTTAGAATGACATTTACAGTAACAACAATAAATACAAGGAAACTTTTCCCACTACAAATGTCATCAAACTCCTTGTGTTATAGAACAATGTCCAACTGTCAATGTCATCAAAGGCAATATTTATTTGTATGTTTATGAAATATCATTGTTATTTATTTAAATGATTTACAAATGGCAGTTACCATATTAACAATACATAGAATTATTTGCAACTAAATGACAGTTAATAGACAAATGGATAAATTTTCTACTGTCAATGTCATCAAATGTCAATGCAAATGTATATGCAATAACATTGTTATTTGTTTAAATAATTTTAAAATAACAGTTACCATAGTAATAAGTATGAATATATGTAAATATTTGGAACTGTCAATTTTATTAAACTTCATGACAACTGTTTAATTTAATCGTCTTACAATATCATCATGATCGTAATAAAATATTTATAATTAGATTTGATGTTTCTGTCACAAATTATAGTGTGTACACACCTTACACTTCTTCTATTTATAGCTATATTGTTATTGCTTTCCACATAGAATGTTGGGTTTCAATTAGCTAAAATATATTGGAAAAATTATAACTCACATTTATTGATTATCATTGTTGCATGATTTAAACACATTGTTGTACTTACAAATGTTAATGTCATCAAAAGGCACAAATGTCATGTGAGTTCGAATGACAGTTGGTAGTTGGTTGATCCGTTTAACTATGCCACATTTTATGCATAGTGTATACGCAATATTACAGATGTGTTATTTTAACTATATTAGCTATTGAAATATAACTTTTTTTTATATAGAAACTATTAAGTATGTGATTACTTTTCACCTTGTAGATGTATATACTATTTAGGAAGAAGCTATTAGAAATATCATCAAATTATCAATGAAATATTGCAAAAATGTAACTACTTTTCATGACAAAATCTTTATTCAATTTTAGACTAAAACTATTCTAAATATCATCAACATTCAAACATTAAATAAAGTTAAATTTTAATACAATATAATTGTAATTCGATTCGATAAAAATGTAACTTTACATGACAAAAACTTTGTTCAATTCAGCAAGAAAATATTCGAAATATTGTGAACATCTCTACTATAATCAAAAGTAAATCACTTCATTGATTTTGATGATCATTGAAAAAAAACATGGAAGGATTTATATGAGTTTCATAAAAATGAGTAATAGAGTTGAATCTTGATGAAATATCATTGTAATTGGATTTGATGATTTCAAATGACACCTAGTACATATGTCATATATCTATGTGACATAACATATAGTTATGCTTTATAGATACACTTTTTACTTGTTACATTTAGCCATATTGGTTTGGGGAATCTCAATTTCTTAGGATATAAACACTATAAACCATATAATGCAAAAATATAATTACTTTTCACGTCAAAAGTTGTGTTCAATTTAGCCAAAAACTATTGGAAATATCATCGGATTTTCTTTATGCTCATACATCCATGTGACATAACGTATAGTTATGCATTATAGATATACTTTTTACTTGTTACATTTAGCCATATTGGTTTGGGGAATCTCAATTTCTTAGGATATAAAAACTATTAACCATATAATGCAAAAAATGTAATTACTTTTCACGTCAAAAGCTGTGTTCAATTTAGCCGAAAACTATTGGAAATATCATCGGATTTTCTTTATGCTCATACACCTATGTGACATAAAGTATAGTTATGCATTATAGATACACTTTTTACTTGTTACATTTAACCATATTGGTATGGGGAATCTCAATTTCTTAGGATATAAACACTATAAACCATATAATGCAAAAAATGTAATTACTTTTCACGTCAAAAGCTGTGTTCAATTTAGCCGAAAACTATTGGTAATATCATCGGATTTTCTTTATGCTCATGTTCAATTCAGTTAAGTGCCTACGATATGCCGACTAGGGATGAAAGAGGAGAGAGTGAGAGAGACGAAGGAGAGAACATCGTCAAAGGAGAGAAGAGGAATGGGATCGAATTTATTATTGGAGATTTTTTCGGGGCCATTTGAGTCGGTAGTTTCGGAAAGGAACCCGGAATAAATGCAATTATGTCCGCGCGTTCGGCATCGAAACGTTAAACGGAGCCGAAATAATTCTCGTGACACACAAGTGTCGAGCCGTTTGTTTACTCCACCCTCATCCACCAGTACACATTTTGTTTTCGTTTCGGCTTTTTCTTTCCTCTTTTCTTTCTCTCCTTCTTTGTGCTGCATATCCCGAAAGAAAAACGGAACTAACGCGACTCGACGGGACATTCGCTCCACCCGCTCCAACACTTTTTTCTCCAACCCCCAACATTTTCTTCTTCTCTTCATCCCTCAGCATTTCCATATTTTACACTCCGCATGTCCATTAACTAATTAAAACTTTCCGCAGAAGAATAATGAAGAAACGCAAAGGGAATGGAAAAAACAACACAAATACATTCGTGTCGTCGACAACGTTTAGTCCTGCGCCAGAAATTGTTGGTATCCTATTATTGAATCAACGGGTAAAAAGGTTTCAAAGTTTGTTTCTTTTTTCCCTTTGCTTTTGTCGGAATTGAGTGTAAATGTTTTAGGCTTTCATACAATTTCCTTTTAATATATATATATATATATATATACATTTTTTTGCTACTCTTCCAAGGGAAAATCTGAAAGTTTCGCCTAATCCCGTAATGGAATTTCTTACTGTTCCTTCAGAGGCGCGGCTCTCCTTGTTTTTTGTTCTTCAGTGAGCGCGTGTCACGAAGATTGCCGGCCCGAGATTTGAGAAACTAATTTTGAAGATTAGATCGAAAAAAAACATATAAATAAAATATAAGCCTTATGAATATATGAAAATACTTGGGATAAGATTTATCACTTTAAAATGTTGTTTATTTCTTCATTTACATTGTTTTAGTACTTCTGATTTGGATAGAAGTACAAATAATGTTTATTAAATAGGAAATACCACTTTATTAAATTATAATAACAGCCACAAACAAAATATATTTATATAACAATAAAAGTAACTAAACAAATCTAAAAACTGTTACAAAGTGCTATTTACCTAAAATTTGCCTAAAATACAACTAATTAATGTTTATAATTTGAAAATTTGGTGGATCGCTTTTACATAGTATGTTTAAATTTGCCATTAACAGAAGCAGTAATTTACAGATAATCACGTAACAATAAAACAATACAGTGTTATTTAAAAATCTGGTTAGTTACTTTTTCGAATTTGGTAACATTAAATATACTTGTCTGTTAAACATTCTTTAAAAGTTTATTGTTTTGTTGCAACCAAACATACACTTACTCCTCCTTAGAGAGTACACATTTTTATCTTTAATTTGAATATACAATTATCTAATTACTTTATGTTGTCCTCGTAATTAAATTAAAAGTCAAAACAAGGCCGAAAAAGCGATTTTCTCGAAAAATATAATAGATAGAATTGATATGAAAGATACTTATGAAATTAGGATAATTGGGGAATGTAACGCATATTTATTTATTGCTGTGTCTAGAGAAGTTTGGCTGCAATTCGCTGTGAAAGTTGAAGAAACGAAAAATTAACAGCCGAAAAAGCTGCGTTTTAGAGATTTTCTCGGAAACTATAATAGATAGAGTAGATACGAAAGATGCTTATGAAACTAGGATAGTTGGGGAATACAACGCATATTCATTTATTCCTATGTATTGAGCCATTTGGCTGCAATTCCCTGTGTAATTCCCGAAGAAACGAATACAATGAATTCTTTGTGTCGGCTTTTGTTCCTGTTTCGAATATTAAAAAAGTGTTGTGCAATCCTTTGAAATCCCGTGATTTATCCCTTGTTTAATAAAATCCAACATCGTGGAGCACAATCCAATTAGAATATGGCAATTAATATTTAGTAATCAATGCATTTAAATTATTTAAGAAAACAATTGGTGTTTTTAATTAACGTTTTCGTTAAATTGTCGTTTAATTTAAAATCAAGATATTGCTTATATTCAAGTTTGTTAATTTGTTTGAAATTGACAGATGTAAAAAGGCGAAGGGACGTCGCTTTTTTTCTATGTTTTATGCAGTATTTTTCTTCTATTAATATTCTGATTAAAGCTGAATTATCAGGCTTTTCAACATGCTATTCGTCATATTTGTTTCTATTTCCTGTAATTTACACTGAAAGTTCAATGATTTAATTTTAATTAAATTGTCTTTAAAATATATATACACATAAAATAGAAATCAAATTCAATATAGCTCAGAAAAGTTGTTTTTTTGTTCCACTAAAGATAAGCGCTGTGGCGAATATCTTTTTTGTTTGCTGCCAATCCGCGGCGCTGATTGGCCGAAACGCATCACGTGATCTCAACTGCTCCGCAGTAGTGCGTTGTTTTCCGAACTGAGTGCGTCGTCTTCATGCGATTCCCAAGAAAATTCAATTTTGTGCATTCATCAATGGCTGTAATTGCACAAGGTTAGTGTATTAACACGAAACAAAGCCTCATTTACTAATTTCCGTTATTCCAATCACGTATAATCGTTAATTAGTGCCGCAAATTCGATTTTCAATTACTCATTTCTAATGACGCCAAGCAGCCATTTTGTTTTTTTTTTCAATTTTTTTCCGACTCAATACGTTTTATACGCAATATACTCTAATTCAATTTTAGCAATAGCTATTGCTTCGATAGTTTTTATTGCTTATTCGTTATTTATATGGATGCAAGGTATTCTAAATACCAGGTCATTCTATGTTAGTCATGTTCGCAGTGAATAGCATCGAATGGCAAGACCGTCTGTGTGAAAACCTTCACGAGGTGCATCCGTTGAGGGGTTGCTCGTATTCGAATATACGAGCAATCACCGACCGATCACAGCGGATCTAGGGGCTCGCGGTTTCCCCGAAATTTCAATTTTTGCAATTCGCGACAGGATGTCGTTAAGACCCAGTCTTAGATTCTGTTAACAGTGTTTGTACGTTTCTTTGAAGACATTTTATAGCTTATAGCTCTTGTTCTTCAACCGGCAAGTCTCGTTGTTCATTTTGCTACTGATTAATTAGAATCACGGATCGAGTGTTAAATTTCCGGTAGTTTAGTGCGTATTTGTTGCGAAATTATGGTGCGAGTTTTTCGTAAGTGCCATCTACGAGGGCTGAGATTTGGATGGATCCTGAAGACATCAAGTGGTAAGTGACTTAATACCACACTGGTCTCATTAACAACAATCCTTCTTACCTCAACATAACATTTTAACTTTTTGCCAATCAATTTCTTAAATTCTTATCATTTCTTTCAGCTGTTCTAAACTACGAGTGCTGAGATTTGGATAGATGCGTAGATGCAGACGGAGCTGATACTGAAGACATCAAGTGGTAAGTGATTTAATACAACACAGGATTAATTACAAAAATCCCTCTTATGTCAACTTTACATATTATCTTTTTGCCATTTGATTTCTAAAATTCTGTTCATTTCTTTTCAGTTGGGTGGATCCCATGATGCTGATAACTTGATGTCTTCTAAGTAGTAAGTGATTTTATAC
>JAFMTC010000076.1:1423494-1450035 GCA_018845635.1 Nicrophorus orbicollis | reverse complement strand
CATCGCCAATTATCCCTTGCATTGGGGGTGGCGGTGGACGCTTCACGCACGCAATTATTACAATCCCTGTCCATCACTCTGTATAACTTTTATTGCATCGAATTTCACACTCACGTACACTCAGTCGCACATTCTGTTATTACACACACACACACACAGATTTTCATTAGCTGCCAATTGTAGGCAAAAATCATGAGCGAAACACGGCTTTCACATCCACATGCCAATATTTCAATTCGCCGCTATTATACTTTAATTCCCATTCATTATTCCTTAATCAAACCCTGAATTACGGACGTTTGTTGCACCGATCGACACGAACGATGTTGGGTTGGGGGAACAGGCGGAGGTGGAGAAGGCTTCACCGGTATTATGTAATCCCATTTACACGCTCTCCCGTTTAATCGTTCGCATTTTCATTAATATCCAACTATCTGTAGTTTATCCCATTAAAACCTTAATCCTATTAAATTTGACCAACAAAAAAAAAATAAGATTTGTAAGTCAAATTTTTGCAAAACATGATAATCTGCATTCACACTACTCAAAAATAATTTAAGAAAAGTTATTACAATCAGTATAGCAATGCCTCACATAGTGCGGCTTATATTAACTTTGATTTGTAAACATAAACATTTTGGGGCACATGTCCTACGATCTACCAAAACATAATTCATAATGAACTAGTACAAAAAAAATGTTGATTTTTATCTAAATGATCATTTTTCATTTAAACAGAAAAGTATAAACTATTAATGAATAATTTATTCTTAATAGCGTGTACACACATTTGTTTATTATCATATTAATTATCGATTTTTTCCTTATAAACAGTTAAGTTTTTTCTGTACAGTTTATTTTTGCGGTATAAAACTTCAGGATTATTCTAGTTTCAAACAGTACGACATATTAATGGAACACAAATAGGTACACCATCCTGATTGGATAATCAATTAGTATAGTAATTAATATTATAATTTTCATTATTTCTCCTGACATTAAGGCGAAATGGGGGGCAAGTAGTTAAAAGTCCCTGCATCACAAATATCTGGTGCGAAATGGTGCTGGTTCGAATCCCGATTGATAAATATTCAAGTTCAGAATTAGGTCCGTAACTGTTATTATAAAAAAGGAGGAATGACCTATAGTCAATAGTCCTTTGTTATTGTACGATTTACCTTTGTAATAAAATTATTATTTTGCATTTTATTAATGAATTAAGTTTAGTGTAACAATTTGAATAACTTTTCTTGTTAAAAATATTTCCAGAGAAGTCAGAACCTTTAATATTATTGTTCATTCCAAGTTTGCTTTCCATCGATGCAGGGATATAAAATAAGGAAGAAATGCGTCAAGAAAATAAAGAAACGCCGCCGTCGTCGTCCCCATCTGTCGTCGGGATGAACGAGAGCCGTTCTGCGAACTTGCCTAACATTCTTTTTCTCATTTAGGATTTGAATAAAATCAAAGACAAAACATTCATTACGGAGTAAATTGCCTGTTTTCGCGTTTTAATATTTGTAATTACGATTTGCCGTTGAATGTTTCATTTGCTCATTCCGAGAAGAGAAGAGCGACTATTACCATCCAGTAAATGTATTAACATAGTTCCGTTTCATTCTGCGCTCCTCGTTCGGCCTGTGCGCTTCTTCTGTTCATTTCCACTTATATATGTTGTTATTTTTATTATTTCCTTTCCTTTATTTTCATTTTCTTCCGCTGCTTCTGTTTCGAATGCGTTTTAAGGAAACCGACCTCTCTTTCCGGAAAACTAATCAATGATTAATAAACATCGCAACTCGCCTCCCTTGATGACGTGACACGTAAACGTAATTGCTGTGTACATTAAAGGAGACCACGTGGGGAGGAAACACAATACCCGTTAAAGTGCTTTTTTATGTTTCATTTCGCCGTGTTTCGTCATAATAGATCGAAATTGCGGCCAGAATCCAAATTTAATTGTTTTTTATGTTAATATATGCCGGTCGGTATAAAACGACCCTTGTTTTAGAAAAACATAAAAAATACCAAAAAAAAATCCGTAAAGTTATACCACAATTGAATATTAAGTTATAATGTGCCCTTTTATAGCATAGTACCTACTTCTGATGTTAACTTGACAACTTGAAAATTGATTATCTTATAAAATGTTTACACACTTTGTGAATAGTTTAAGTAATTACATTTATTTGAATTTAAAAGAAATTAAAATTGAATCTTTAAATTCAAGACACATCTTAATTAGATTTTAACCATAACTTGCCAACCTTATTTTTAATACCAACATTCAATCAGCTGTAATAACGTAACTTAATTTAACTTACTTAAGACGATTTCTTCAAAACTAAGAACAATTAAATGCAAAAAATGAAAAATCAGAACATGTATAACATTTTCCAAAAAAACTGGACATCTACTAATTTTTAAGTAATATGTTTATTCAAGAAAACGCATATTCGATTTATAGTTTATATTTATTAATGAGAAGAATAGAAATTATTGTTATATTTACTTTAGTATATTTGCTGTTGATTTCAAATGTTAATCAAATTCTTAGCAAGATTTATTAAAATATACTTTAGTAGTTTGGCATTGCTTTAAGAATATCAACTTGCAGCTGTGTTTTTTTTAGTTAATCTACAACTTATTCAGTAATTCAATCATTTTACGAAATATCATTTGGTTCAAATTCTTGAAAGTATTTGAACAATTCCACCCAACCACTTTTGATTCAAAGAATGTCATTGTTCCATTCAATCACTTTTTAAGGTGTAATGAAGTAAGAAATAAGTAAAAACTTCTTTAATGCGTATTTTTCTTAATAAATCCATTTTCAATCAATACATAAATTGCATTAATAAGTAGTCAAATTCATTCAATCAAATATTTCTAGGTTTTCATAGAATAAAGTTAACTAGTCCAAATATTGATTATTGAGATATTTTTCGCATTCTTTTTAAATTTGTTACTATGCTTTGTATTTTTTTCTGAAGAACGGGACATTTTAGTATAACGAAGTTGTATTAGGGGACAATGGGACAACTTTAAAAAAATGGGACATATGGCAATTTTAAACATGAACGAACAGAACAAGAATTAAGTAGATCAGCTACATTGCAGAATATTGAAATCACTGTTCTTGAACAAAATCACATAACCTAACTTAATTTAATCAATCAATCCTAACCTTACTTGTAACTTTGACAGATGCTGAGACTAGGCCATGCAGTAGGAAAAGTAGATAATATCAATAGTAGTTGTAATTCAACTGCGTTTTAGAGAACAAAAATCGGCTCTGTAACTTAACTTTATTTGGTTTTTGCTTAAATAACCTAACCTTACTTTTTCTTTTATATTTTATAATCTCATAGTTAGTATTAATACCACCAGATCTTAGATTGAAAAAAAAACAGCTGATGTAACTTGACTTTCTTATTTATTGTGTGCTTAATCGTATGTTGTCAATACGAAGTTAACTTAGATTTATATTTTCTTGTAAATATAACCATAACAATATAAGTTTCATTCGAAAAGTTGCCGGTACATTTATTCTGTATGCGCGCCATTCCTCGAATGATGTTTAACTGTTTGGGAAGCGCTGATGTTCACGACCCTCCTGTACTTATGTGCTATGTCGGATTCCCATCCAATTGGGTTTTAGTGGGGTCGTTTCTTCCTTATTTTATATACGTAACATGATAACACGTTATCATGTATGGATTTTGCTTTCATGTCGGCGTGTTGTGCAAGAGGGTGGAGGTCTCTGGATTTGATGTAGCGAAATGTCTGCGTTCGGTTGTTGTTTTCTTCCTTTAACTTTTTCCGTACCCTTTCCGAAACGGGGAAGCTGGAAATATAAAAAAAAAGAAAGGGAAGAGAGGAGGCAAGATATTATTGCGTTACGTAATCTGCTTGCATGCTCGGCGATATCGGGTTTAAGGACTAGCTATCTGGAGTGGTATGCGAGACAGAGCGAGAAAGAGAAAGGGCGAGGCTGATGCTGAAGACATGCTCGGCTGGTTCACAATTGTGGTTATTGCTCGTGTAATTATACACTCCGCCTTTGCCTCCGACACAACTGTCGTTTGCTGCGCGAGTGTGTTTGTATGTGTGTGTGTTTCTTGCGTAAGCAAGTGTTCTTCTCGTCTGAAAGCCGCCCCCCGCAGCAGCCGCCTCCTCCTCCTCCACCGCCGACTCCTTTCGTCTATTTCCAAAACATGCATTCATGCCCTATTTAACATTACAGCTCTCTTCGGCTTCATTACGTCCGCTCGCGCGCACCACACGACCTCCGCCGCCTCCAATTTTCGCGATAATTCCAGTTTCGCAATAAAATTAATTGAAATTTAAGATTTCACGCCCGAACGAGCGGACAGACGAAGGAGAAGAACAATCACGGAATTAATTCTGTACCATTTGAATCACAAACGCGGAATGCGCACACACAACCTCTCAATTTGTTACATAATTATTTATGATTAAATTGGAAATTAAGGCTGTTAAGGTAAATCGTCAGTATTTGTTGAACATTTGTCGAAATTACAATTATTATCTACTTGCAACAGCGTTTCTCAACATATATATGGATTACGAAATGAGAGCTGTCACCTAGTGTTGAAGCGTGCAATATAATTGTAATTTTTCTGTCTCAACCTATGACATGTTGTATTACGCTTTTAATGAATCATGAAATGACAACTGATTCTCCAGTCACCATAAATCTAGTGACCTAGTGAAATACTATTAGAAAACAAATACCTTAGATCAGGGGAAGTCATCTGTTGTATACCATGCATTATTTTTTTGTAAACCAGTTCAGATGCGCCAAAATTTTGAAACAAAATAGTTCAGATGGATTAAAAAGATTCAATAGATACAACAGTATAATCCTCTACTTGAAATCACTCCCTTAGGTTGAGTATGAAGAATGTTGGGAAGCATTAATCCTTACTAATAATCTAGTCTATCTACTCTATATCTCAACCTATTGGTCATGTTCAACTTTTACTAACATATAAATAAGTTAGATCGAATTATAAAATGGTTGAGAAACACTGATAATTATCAAGTAATTTGATTATTCCAATGTACACAATTCTTTCGTTGTTTACAATATGAATCCCGTCATTTGTTTTTATTACTACATTAATAAATAATATAAATACAAAGTAAATAAACATGCTATAAATTAAATTAGTATATACTAATGAAGCAATTGAAACTAATTACGGGCACAAAACAAAACTAATTGACAATATATACAGTTCCTTTATCAATGTTAAACTACAATAACAACAAAATTGTATGTAAAATGTGTTTGTTCATGTACTGATAGTATAATAATAGTCAAGCTTTGATTTGAAAGAGGTAGAAAAATGTAACGAAAGAATTGTTTGATATGCATGGGAAACGATGGCTTGAAACGTGATAATACAATGCACTGTAGACGATTACTGAAGGCTTTTAAATAATTATCTCCAGAACTGTCCAACTTAATAACTAAGTGCCACTTAGCTAAGATTAAACTTATAATTAACCCTTTTTGTCGTGAACCATTCCAAATGATAAGAATTTTAATAAAAATATATCATATTTCCAAAACAATCGTATATACAGAGTGTTCTATTTTTTGTAATTTCTTTGAATTCCTGAACATTGAATTTAAATGGCAATCGAACCTCGATTTACATAGTACTTTAGTTTAGTTAAAACTATCGTTACATCTAAATATTTATTAATATTAATAGAGTAAGACCTTGTTTAAAGCTCAAGTTAGAGATTAAGAATGTCTTGGACCAAAACGACAAGCGCGAAACAAAACAACGTTAAACGAATTCACAACAGAATACAGTATAATTGTTAAGTTTATTTATTTTCAAGTAGACAGTTTTATATCTGCGTTAATCGATGAAACGCTAAACGGGGTGTTGCTGTATATAGATCTGAAGTGGAGTTTTGAATAGTATGGAAAAATCAAGTAAAGGCTGCATAAGATCCCGAAAATAACATTAAATTTATTGATGAATAAAAAATAATTTATTATGTTTTAACACAGTGTAAAAATTGAATCTAAATTTTGTCGAATAAGTTGTAAAATAATTAAGTAATCATATGATAATTAGCAATTGTAATAATTATGAAGAAATTACATAAAAATTATCTTTATTTTGTAACAAAAAGACAAGTCGAATCAGTTTACAAAGTTTAACCATATTTTACATAAGTTTTTTTCTTTCTTTAACTTTAACGCGTGACAAGGTTTGGCAATCAAACGCTGTCTTGCAATAAACTTTTCGGTAAATTCTGCATCCTCAGAATTTCATGAAACTTCCATAAAGTATTCCTATTACGTTGTGTTGCACGGAAAGATATATCAAACATACTTCATACACGTATTAAACATCGCTTATTACATAACACATTCTTAATGTTATTATCTATATCAATAAATCAGTTTAATAAATATTCATTTATAAAATAAAATATCCTTTCGTATGTCTTATTTTCATCTAAAAGTTTAATAATGAAAAAAAAACTGAAATAATTCAATTATTACATAACAAATTCTTAATGTAAATATTTCATAAAATAACAAATAAATAACTTCTTATTTCTGTTAATAATATCTGAATATTTATAATTGAATATTAGAAAAGATATGAAGTTAATGAATTATTGACTAATTAACAAATTTGTAATGGAAAATGATTTACAATCATTTTCCATTACAAATTTGATATTTCATTGGTTATTTTTTGTAATTACAATTTATGTTACTGAGAATTCGTTTTTTTTTTTCTTACATTATAAAATTACTGTGGACTCTATTAGAGTAGTAATAAAATAAAATAAAAGTAATCTACACTAATTGAGCAATTTGAAGTAATTAAACAATTTAGAGATCATCAGATTCTCCTGAAATCCCGTAAAAACGTGGCTTTTTACCAACAAGGTCGTTGTCCTTTTTTTCCCTCTCATTAAGCAATGAGATAATTGATTCGAGGCTAAAGGGCTGACTGGGCCAAAACCGCGCGATATATCGTCGAAATGCGTTTATCTGATGATGAAATCCGGTGAACGTAAAACCACCCCCACGGGCCGACATATTTCGAGCGGGGAAAGGGGGACCACGGTCTCAGACGCATATAATTGAATGCGGGTTTAAGTGAAACGAATGCTTTCGCTTTCTATTAAAAAGTTGCCGGAGAGTAAAGTTTTATTATTTCTTTCTCCTTTTCACCCTCCGAGGAGACGAGGGACCAGCATCTAACTCCCAGGTCGACCAGACGCAGACGATGTGCTCTAAGTAACTTTCGGTATAAAAACCTCTCTACCCTCCTCTGGGGGCCATTACACGATGACTCTCTCAGGCGATGATATTAATTCACCTGCATTTAAAAAAAAACATTTAAATTCCAAGTTTGAGAGAATACTTTTTCATTATTTTAAAATCTCGCATTGTCCGGATTTGATTAGTCCGGATTCATTAGAGTTCGAACATTTGAACAAATTTAATTTGAATGAAGATAAATGTATGTATTCAGTTCCCCAATTAGTCCGGTTTGGAATAGTATTGATGGAGAAGATTAACCGTACTATGCGATGCATTGGCGTTTTTAATTCAAAGAATAGTACCGTTTCAAACAGTCCAGCACAATGCAGAAGGAAATTAGCCGCAATTTCCAAGGTTTTACTGTATTTAGTTCTTCGATTAATTCAATTTCAATCAAAATGTAACATTGGAGTAATAGATTATCAGCGCTAAGCGTGTTAATGCAGTACTTAGTTCCCCAAATAGTGCGGTTTGAAACAGAAAGGGAAAGATTAAAAGGATACAAAGTCTGGCATATTGAAGAAAGAAATTAGCCGCAATCTGCAAGGTTTAACTATATTTAGATTCTCGATTAATTCAGTTTCAATGAAACTATGATATTGGGGATTCGATTATCCGCACTAATCGAGTTATTGCTATACATAGTTCCCCGAATAGACCGGTTTAAATTAGTATTTGTGTGAAAAATTAATCGAATTATGCGTGGCATTGGCGTTTTTGGTTCATAGATAAATCTGATTTCAAATAGTCCGGCACAATTAATTGATAAATTATTCGCAATGGTTTACTATATTTAATTCATCTATTAATTTAGCTTGAATTAAACCGATCGAATCTATTATCCGCACTAAACGAGTTATTGCTGTACTAAGTTCTCCAAATAGTGCGGTTTGTAACAGTATTGGTGCAAAAGATTAACCGTACTATGCGAGGCATTGCCATCTTTAGTTCACAGATTAGTCCGGTTTCAATAGTTCGGCAAAATGCAGAAATAAATTAGCCGTAATGTGCAAGGTTTTACTGTATTTCGTTCTTCCATCAATAGAGTTTCAATGAAACAGATATTAGAAGAAAAGATTATCCGCACTGAGCGAGTCATTGCTGTACATAATTCCCCGAATAGTACGGTTTGTATTGATATTGGTGGGAAAGATTAACCGTATTATGTGAGGCATTGGCGTCTTTAGTTCATAGATTAGTCCGGTTTCAAATAGTCCGGCACAATACAGAAAACAATAAATTAGCTGTAATGTGCAAAGTTTACTTAGTTCTTCAATTAATTCAGATTCGATTAAACTGTCATATTGGGTGAATCGATTATCCTTATTAAGAGAGTTCTTGCTGTACTTAGTACCCAAATAGTACGGTTTGTATTGGTATTGGGACATATTAACAGTACTATATGAGGCATTGGCCTCTTTAGTTCATAGATTAGTCCGGTTTCAAATAGTCCGGCAGAATACAGAAAAAAATAAATTAGCTGTAATGTGCAAAGTTTACTTAGTTCTTCAATTAATTCAGTTTCAATTAAACCGTGATATTGGGTGAATCGATTATCCTTATTAAGAGAGTTCTTGCTGTATTTAGTACCCAAATAGTACGGTTTGTATCGGTATTGGTGTGAAATATCAACAGCACTATATGAGGCATTGGTGTATTTAGTTCATAGATTAGTCCAGTTACAAATAGTTCTGCACAATATAGAAATATTTAGTTCCTTCATTAATTCAGTTATTGCTTTACTTAGTACCCAAATAGTACGGTTTGTATTAGTATTGGTGGTAAATATTAATGATACTATATGAGGCATTGCGGCTTTAGTTCATAGATAAGTCCGGTTTCAAATAATCCGGTTCCATATAGAAATAAATTAGCCGCAATGTGCAATGTTTACTATATTTAGTTCTTCCATTAATTCAGTTTCAATTAAACCGTGATATTGGAGGAATCAATTATCCGTATTAAGAGAGTTATTGCTGTACTTAGTACACATATAGTACGGTTAATATTGGTGGGAAATATTAACAGTGCTAAACGAGGCATTGGTGTCATTTTTTCATATATTAGCTGTAGTTTCTTCATAAGTATGGTTTCAAATACTCAGAGATATCGATAAAACCCGGACTATATGTGATATTAGCGGTATTACTACAAAATTGGATGAATTTACAAAAAAATATAGTTGTTTTTCACTCGATAATTTACTTCTTCGAAACTGCAATTTTCATGTTTCATGCGTGCATATAAGATGACCTGTCCGCTCTGCGGCTTCGCTCCCTTAAAACATAATTTACCACTTCACCTCAGCCACTTAAGAGACACATCAGTTCGTCGCCTTATTAAAAATGGAAAACTTTTCCGGAAAATCGATCGAAACTGCAGCGAAATCGCCCGGAGTGTGTGTGCAGGTAAAACCGTGGACTCGAACGAGCATTGCAACTAACAATTAGCGAATTCAATTTGCATTATTCCCGAAAGCAATTTCTGCGAAAGCGTAACAGAAAAAAAACAATAATAAAACTCGCTGTGCGTTTTTGTCCCGTTGGAAAAATTTAATTAATCTTCGCATATTTCGCTGCCCCCGTTATTTATTGTTCGGGTTCGCCGTTTAATTATTGAATTATCGATTCGTCCTTATTTCATGTACTGCATCGACGAGTCGCTTTATTCTGTTTTCGTTTTTATTGTGCACTCTCTCCCTTTTTTTTACTCATTTTCGTTTGGTTCTACTACTACATCAATCCAATTCGATTCTAGTTTCGTAATGTTTTCCAATTACGGTAAGTTTAACGAGTTCTAATTGAACAATATTTATTTGCCCGATTTTCGTTCGACGTCTGGCCTCAGTTTGTTGTTTGTTGCGCTGGAATTTCTGATACGATCCATTTTTTAATTCGCTCTAATACACTGGCTGCATTGTAATATTAACAATTAATAATTATACAACGGAACGGACGACCATAAATAATTCATTTCCGTGCATTATTTGGTGGACGCTTTTGATATGACGAAACCGTACTACACAGATTAAAATATGTATGCATCTGTATACATACGCATATACAGGGTGGTCCAATTAAGGAAACAACTGCAGGTATAAACATATTACTAAAAAATACAGTTCATTAAGTTCACAATTTTGAAGGATTTGAAAAAGAAACATCATTTTGTGATTAACTTAGTTTTCAAGGCCTTGAAAACACATATGAATATAATTATTGTTCTATATAACTACTTCAACAAGCTTAAATGCATACTTATTTTATGTATTTAAAAACTTTGAAGAATGTTAAAAGAAGACATGTTTATTTGTGATTAACTAAGTTTCTTCGTTATCTTTGAATCATAAAAAATATGAAAATATTTCAACAATTTCATTTATTCTACAAATATATACTTATTATATTTATTGAAAGAAAAAAAGTTAATTAACTTCGTTTTTATGATAAAAAGTTAAATATTTTTGCGAAAATCTTAATTTTATTAACTTAATTACTTCAATGAACCCAAATTTATACTTGGATAAAGAGAATTAACGAAAGAAAAGTTAAGAAAAAAGTTATTTAAATTAACTTTAATTAATGATAAAGGGACACATGTTTTTGTGATTAACTTAGTTTTTATGTTTTCAGAGTCATGAACACATTTAAAAATAATTCTATAATGAAATTACTAATATAATTTAATTAAAACAAAATAATTTTAAAGGAATGAACGTATGAATATCTCAATTTTTAATGTTTTGTGTAGAAGTAACAGAATTCTTCAAATTCTTAAAATCATGTAAATATTATTCTAATTCTACATCAAGTTATAAATACCTTTAAAACGATTGAAATTATTGCAAAATAAACTTTTTTTTTGTATTTTCAGAAATTATGTCTTAATATCATCAAGGATCAATGTGCAAACAAAACCGATTTATATAACTTGATACTGTAAAAAAAAACCTAATTTCTATTTGTTATTTTATTAGTTTTGCTTAAGTTTTTTTAAATTTAATTGTTTATTTAATGATCTGTTAACATAACATAAGATTTAGCTAAAATTTTGACTTTCACAACGTTTTTCTAACGTATTTTTTCATTTACTTTAGAAAATAATTACAATTAACTTACTAACTTTTATTAAACAATTGTTATTAAATTATTTCAGTTTTTACATAATCTCTGAAAAAAATATACAAAACTTTATTCAGTTGAAGTGTAAATGTGAATTGATGAATATTTTATCAAAATGTGTAAAAAAAATGAATTCTTTTTATAATTATTGTATTATGAACGGTATATTAATAATGAAGTAACTTACAAGTAAAAAGGAAATTATTATGTTTTGGTAAGAATTAAGTTTCTTTCTAATTTATTTAAGACAACATTCATACAAAAATTTTACTCATTTTTTAACAGAAGTTATCTCATTTAGTTTTGTAAAGTCATGAAAACGTTTTGATTTATTTAAATTTGTTAATGAATATACCGTTTTTTTGTTCCAAGGAAAGTGTTAAAATTTAGATTATAGTAATATATTTCTATAAATTCTTCATTTTGCTCAAAAATAATAATATTTATTGCAACAAACAGACAGAAAAAAGACAAAACATATTTTTACAAAAACAATAATTCTACAAATCTTAAAAAATAACTGTTGAAAGAAATTGCTATTGATTAACCTAATTTTACTAATATAGTTAAATTTAAATTATTATTATTTTGATAAATTAATATATTTTTCATATTTGTACTCAAACATTTTGTTACATACAAAAATTGGTTCTTCTAATTAAAAAGGGGACAGAGTAGTATTAACATATTTAAAGGTGGTGATATTAAATGAAACACCCTGTGAATGTAAACACGTATAATGTATATGCGTTTATATTTATATATTTATAGAGAATGTGTGTGAAAAGCATAAATTATAGATATGATAATTGAAACACAGAAACACATACATTCAGCCTATAATTATAAACACATCAAAATTACGGCGCGAACTGTAAACGTACGAAGGAGGAAAGGGCATGGAAAAATACAGGTGAATGATATTAGTCGAGGGGCGGTTTTAATCGATGGAAAGAATCTTATTTAGATTAGTTTTGCCGCTGACAAGGGATGTAGGTTAAGGAGGGGTCGCATCCCTTCTGTTTGTGATTTACGTGCTATGCACAGACCACAAATTATAAGTACAGACACACACGCAAAATGAGTGAGCGAGAGAGAGATGAAAATGAAGTTATCCTAGCGAAGATTATCAAACCACCAGACGTTTCAGGCGCCGAAAATTATATCTGTTCCATCAACCGAAATGAATATTTATAAAAAAAAGAAGTCGTTTGGATCATCTTCGGCTCGTCAAGGTGAGAAATTTTAATGAAAATTTCGAACCCACGCACGGAGGATCCTCATTAACTCTGTCCTCCACCTTTGTACAGTACAGTTTTATCCTCGTGTCCTCCCGTTCTTTACGAACCGCTTGGGAATCGTAAAGTCCTTTCGGTATTAATTTACAATCCGTTATTACAACAATAGTTGCGCAATAAAGAAGGATTTTATGGTGCTCCGCCGTCGCCGCAGGACGTGTGTCCTAACGACGAGGAAGGAACACCGGGTCCCGATCATAAAATTGTTAAATTTTAATTAGCGGACCCATCTCTAATGAATTTATTGCATTCTCCTCACACGTTTCACTCCCATCGAATTCCTCCATCGATTATTTACTAATTTGCTTATTCCCCTTCAGTCCTAACTCGTTTTTTGTTCTTGCTCTGTGCTCATTCCCCGCAGCACAATTTTCGTCTGTGAATTACGAAAGAAATTGTCATTAATAGGAAAATATTTTCCCCGGCGAGATTATCTTCATTTGTAAGCTGTCACAACGATGTGAATAATTTAGATGTTTCGCTTTTATATGAGCCTAGATCGTTGATATCAACAGAGAAAAACGACAGTTTGTTTTGAAATCATTAGGCTTGATATTGTACTATTATTATAATTTAAACAGAATGGAAAGGATGATTTATCTTAAATATAATCTTAAAATTTTAATAAAAAGTAATAAAAGTTTCATTAAAGTTTTGTTATGTTTAATTTAAAAATATTGTCATTTGGGGTCCAGAGCTAATACATTTCGTGGAACAAAGACTAGATCTGTTTCGGGATTGTAGTTCAGCCAAATTTTGTTCTGTTATGTTCTTTTGATACAGAATAATATAAGATTTCTAATTTTACTTTCTTAGTTTGGTGATATATTAGTTTATCATTCCTTATTCATTCGTTGTATAATTGCTTTTCATTCGTTGTTTATCCCTTGTTCAATATTTGTTCATTCCTTGTTCATTACTTATTTAATCTTTGTTCATTCCTCATTCAATCCTTTTTCGTTTCTTGTTCATTCCTTATTCATTCCTTTTTCATTTCATGTTCATGTTTATTCCTTAATCTTTGTTCATTCCTTGTTAATTTCTTGTTTAATCTTTGTTCAATCCTTTTTCATTCCTTGTTGAATCTTTGTTTATCCCTTGTCTATTCATTCTTAGTTTATTCCTCGTTAATTCCTTGTTCATTTCTTGTTCATTCCTTATTTAATATTTGTTCATTCCTTGTTAATTCCTTGTTTAATCTTTGTTTATCCCTTATCCGTTCATTCTTAGTTTTTTCCTCGTTAATTCCAAGTTCATTCCTTGATTATTACTTGTTCATTTCTTGTTCATTCGTTGTTCATTCGTTATTTAATCTTTGTTCATTCAGTGTGTATTCCTTATTTAATCTTTGTTTATCCATTGTTTAACCTTTGTTCATTTCTCATTCAATCGTTTTTTGTTTCTTGTCCATTCCTTGTTCATACCTTGTTTAATAAGGTTTGTTAATTTCTTGTTTATTCCTTGTACAATCTTTGTTCACTCCTTGTTTAATCTTTGTTTATCCCTTGTTCAATATTTGTTTATTCCTTATTCATTACTTATTTAATCTTTGTTCATTCCTCGTTCAATCCTTTTTCATTTCTTGTTCATTCCGTAATCTTTATTCATTCCTTGTTAATTTCTTGCTTAATCTTTGTTCAATCCTTTTTCATTCCTTGTTTAATCTTTGTTTATCTCTTGTTCCACATCTGTTCGTTCTTAGTTTATTCCTCGTTCATTCCTTGTTCATTTCTTGTCCATTCCTTGTTCATGCCTTGTTTATTAAGGTTTGTTAATTTCTTGTTTATTCCTTGTTTACTCTTTGTTCATTCCTTGTTTAGTATTTTGTGTATTCCTTGTTCAATCTATATTCATTCCTTATTCAAAACTTTATTAATTCATTGTTCATTTGTTAATTCGATATTCATTTGTTGTTTACTTGTTGTTCGATGTGCAAATTTATGAATGATTGTAATACTATTCAAGTATATATATTTGATAGTACAAAAAGTACAGTAATTAAGAATACTGAAATCGTAATTTAAGCCCATCATCATTATTTTATCCATGAAAATCTTTGAACAAAGAACTATCAACAAAAATACAATTTTGGAAATGTTTTATATAAGATTAGTTTATTGTTTGCAACTATAATAATTAAGATTTTTCTTTGTCAATTTAATATTTTTTTAAGTAAATTTACTTTACTAAATAAGAGCCAATTCAATAACAGGCTTTGATCGACCCTACATCATTATTTTATCCATTTAAATCAGAATTAACCCCATCAACATTTTCAAAACGTTTGAACCAAAGAAAAGGTATGTTTAGACTTAATAAAATTGTAAACTTTGTACGAAGTTATTCTTTTGATAGACCATTCATTGAATTTATGCCTGATTATATGTTGTAAGTTAATACGGTTGGATGCAGGCTGCGTTCATCGATTCTACTATCCGTTATAGATTGTGTTGTTTGTAACGTGAATCAGTTAAGTGGATATTAATTTGTGACCGTTTTAGAGACTGATGGCTTCGGAAGGTTTTCGCCCGGCGTCGTCCCCCCTTTTTAAACAGCAATTAGGAATTATTTTAGGTAATACGAGCGTCGCTATCGAATTACATTTAATTTGTATCACATATAGAAAATTACATGGGGCCAGCTGGAGTCAATGAGAAATTCGGATCGTCGGACCCGTCATTACATGAGAGGCCAATCTTTCCGTCACGACGAACGAAAGAAGGAGAGCAAAAAGAGAAAACAAGGGAATAAAGTTGAAAGGCGCACACCGGGCGAAATGGTCTCCCTCCGGTTAATTGCCGGAGCCCGAGGGTGGATGGAATCGGGAGAAGGAAAGGAAAAGAGAAGTCGAATACATGTATAAAAAGAATAACGCATTTTTATTATTCCGAATCGTTGTATTTCGGCAACAATGAATGGGAGTATCAATTATGGCTTTTTCTTGAAGTGAATAAGAAGAAGGAGACGAGAAACGGTGCGATTCGTTCGAGCCAGATGCGAACGCCGCATAAAAAGTAGCCGAAGCAAGACTAATCAAGATTTTGCTCGGATTTGCCCACCCCAGATGGATGGAAGGTTCCTCTAATAGCATATATGCTGTACCTTCGACTTCCGATTTGAAACGCACGGATTTTGAATGGCCCTTACGAGGGTTCCTGTCCCAGGGCCGCTCTGGACGGAGCACATTGTCACCTTGTGCGCCCACGTTCGTCTCGCTCCCATTGTTTGGCGGAAGACCATTGGTGTATGCCGCACGTGAGGTCGACCTCGTTGGGTGGCGAAACGCGAACCGCCGCCGCCGCTGCTGCTGCTGTCCCTTATTATTGTTATCACCTTTTCCATCATCTCTTTGCCTCAAGGAGCCGTGGAAAAGTGCGCACAACCGGATTAAGAGTACGTAGAAAGGAGGAGAGAATCCTCGTCCTGCAGAGCAAACACCAACCGAAGGATCGAAACGAATTATCGAAAATAATAAAGCGTGGCGGGATTGGATTAACTCCGGAATGTTTGCTTTTGCACTCGGCGCACATAATAATTATGCAAGCAAACAAGAGTTTGTTCCGTTTCATTGGGCTCAGATCATCCCATTAAGCCAGTTGCATTCAATGCAATGATTCCAATGCACTTCAAGTTGATTTTACGTAATATTAATCAATCTCATTCTGGATTAGCCCATTTTCTCAAAGGCAACTCTTTTCATCAAAAATTAGATCAAGACTAAAAATTTCACTAGAGTTTCCCTGGCCCTCTTAATTTCACATAAACATTTGTAATCCAACATCACTTGCTTATTTGTAACTTTAATAATTAAGATTGTTTTAGATCAGTCCAGATTCACCACATTCCGATTTGAAAATTTGAGAGCACACTTAATTCTAATGGATTTTTACACAAAATTGATCACTGCTTTCCCATGACCTCCCTAAGAGTCTTATCTAGTGTGGTTTTAAGTTCCTCGATTAGTCATATTTCAAACCCGGACTATGTGATGTATTTTCACTAAATATTTACTAAAATCTCTATATTATAATTGAAATTAAATTTACCTTACTAAATATAAATATTCATTAATATTTATAAAGCACTAATCCGGCTTCGATCAGTCTAAATTCTAATTGATTCTTATTCAAAAGTGATCACTTTGCCTCTCCACTAGTCTCATCCTGTGCTATTTTAAGTTCCTCGATCAGTCTAGTTTCAAACCCGGACTGTGTGAGGTACATTGACTAAATATATACTAAAATTTGTAAATTGAAATTAAATTTACCTTACTAAATTAGTGTCAAATTTTCATTAACATTTATTTTTGTATAGCACTGCCTTGCATAGTCCGGCTTCGATCAGTCCGTATTCACAATATTTCCGTTAGAAAATTTAACAATATACTAAATTCTAATTGATTCTTATTCAAAAGTGATCACTTTTCCCATTGCCTCTCCACTAGTCTCATCCTGTGCTATTTTAAGTTCCTCGATCAGTCCAGTTTCAAACCCGGACTGTGTGAGGTACATTGACTAAATATATACTAAAATTTATAAATTGAAATTAAATTTACCTTACTAAATTAGTGTCAATTTTTTATTAACATTAATTTTTGTATAGCACTGCCTTGCATAGTCCAGCTTCGATCAGTCCGTATTCACAATATTTCCGTTAGAAAATTTAACAAAATACTAAATTCTAATTGATTCTTATTCAAAAATGATCACTTTTCCCATTGTCCCTCCACTAGCCTCATCCTGTGCTATTTTAAGTTCCTCGATCAGTCCAGTTTGAAACCCGGACTGTGTGAGGTACATTGACTAAATATATACTAAAATTTGTAAATTGAAATTAAATTTACCGTACTAAATTAGTGTCAATTTTTCATTAACACTAATTTTTGTATAGCACTGCCTTGCATAGTCTGGCTTCAATCAGTCCGTATTCACAATATTTCCGTTAGAAAATTTAACAATATATTAAATTCTAATTGATTCTTATTCAAAAGTGATCACTTTTCCCATTGCCTCTCCACAAGTCTCATCCTGTGCTGTTTGAAGTTCCTCTATTAGTCCAGTTTCAAACCCGGACTGTGTGAGGCACATAGACTAAATATTTACACAGTGTTTCAATTACTATAATTGAACAGTTTTAGCTTCCTCATCCTTTCGGTTTCAAACAGTGCTGTAATACGGACTCATAAGTATATTAACATATACTAAAAATATACAAAATCTATAAATTTTGATAATAATAAAGCTACGTATAATGATTAAATATTAGAAAATTGTTATATTAATTTATATGATTATCGTTAAATAATTTGAAAGCTTTCAAACTGAAATAAATTCATTAGCATCGTATAATAATTTATTATGCATACTGCCGATAATTTTGCTATCCAGTTAATTAAATTCCAAAATATATTTGGCTTCAGCTTATTGAATGCAATTGGAGGAAATAAATATCGGTTTCATTCATATAATCAGATATACTTGTACGCAGTCATGCAAAAATATATTACTTTAAATTATAGTTCATAAATGTCATGTTTTTTATGAAAGGATATAATTTACAATTATAAATTGAAAGTTTTATTACTGAAAAGTTCATAATATAATAATTTATATTATTTATATTATTCATGTATTTGTCTGTAAGAAAATAACAGATTTATTATAGAGTAACATTTATTGCAATAGTTATATGAAATATTTACTTAGAATATAGAAATTATACTCAAAATAGTAACAAAGTTACAATTTTATTGATAAATTCAGTAATTCAGTAATAGAATAGCTTTTTTATCAAATAAAATTTACAAAATTTTAATATCAATTTTCTTAACTAAATTAATAATTTTCTTAAATGAAATATACAGTTACAACGACATCCATTTTGTGTTCTTATTGACATTTTCTATAAAGTAAACGAAATACTCAGAGATAAAGAATAGGAATTTATGTATTTGTTATTACTCAAATTGTAAATATTTAGATAATGCAAGTATTTTTTTACCTTCCCACTACATCAATATATATTCAGTGATAATAAATATAACTATGTGATCCGTTACAACAAAAAAGTATATTTTTATTGTAATTTGCACGGAATATTTTGTTCCTAAAATTAATCAATTGCAATTTATTAAATTTCATTGAAACCACTGAATTTTTTGTTAATTTGATTATTGTTTTGTGGAATTACATTCAGTCTACAACAATTCATGAAATTTTATTTATACTTCATTCATGGAAAATCCTTAATTGCGTAACAATTTGATTACATTAAATTTCATATTTAATTACAAAAATATGATTGGATTGGTTTGAAAATTGGATTAGGTTCGAAATTGGATTAGATTGTAAATAAAAACATTGCAATTTGAACAGCTAACAATACTTTGGATTTTATATGTCAAAGTATTTTGAGCTACTTTGACAAGTTGCAAGTGCTTGTTACTTGTTAGAAACCGTTTGCATGAAGTAAATGAGTATTTTTAGTAGTTTTACAAGTTTCAAGTGCATCGTATATAACATAATCATCTTTTACTTGTTACATGTCACAGCAACACTTTAAATTCGGTACATCTAGGAATTTAAGTAATTTTACAAGTTGTAAGCATATCTCAGGCTAAAAAATCATCTCTTTATTCATTAGATTTGCAGCAATACTTTGAATTGGGTATATGAAAGAATTATGAAGCAGTTTGACAAGTTGCAAGTTCATCTCAAACACCATAATCTGATTTTTACTTGTTACATATTGCAGTAACTCTCTTGATTAAATAAGTAATCATTTAAAGTAGTTTGAAAAGTTGGAAGTACATTTTACATATCATAATTGATACACATTTTAACAGTACTTTGAATCAGATATGTGAAAGTATTATGAAGAAGTTTTACAAGTTGCAAATACATCTTTTGTAACATAATCAACCTGTTATATGCTACAGCAATACTTTACATTAAATACGTTCGGGTATTTCAAGTAGTTTTACAAGTTGTAAGTATATCTTAGATACCAAAGTTAGGTATGTCAAAGTATTTGGAAGATGTTGGACAAGTTGCAAGTACATCTCATTCACCGAAATTGGATTTTTGCTTGTTAGAACTCTTTACATTAAATAAGAAATTAATGCAAGTGGTTTTAAATGTTCGAAGTACATTTTATATACCATAATCTGCCTTTTACTTGTTACATGTTACAGCAACAAGTATATCAAAATATTTCAAGTAGTTTTACAAGTTTACAAGTATATCTCATATACTATAATCGACTTTTACTTATTACATGCTGCAGAAATAATTTGATTAGATATGACAAAGTATTTTGATAAGTTAAAAGTACTTGTCATGTATCGTATCGACTTATACGTGTTATATTCGCATTAACACTTTGGTATTTCAAGTAATTTTGCAATTTACAAGTAGTTCAATGTATTTTTCTTGTGATTATACGTTGAAGATTTTGTATTAATTCTACGGAGAACAATTGGTATGAAATCCTCTGTTTAGGTACTTTAATTGTTCTAAATTTAAACTTGTCGTTGTGAAGTACAATCAAATTAGTATTCCACATTAATTGAAGTTACAACGCTTCAACCAATTTGTTAATAATTGATGGATGCTGTAACCATAAATATTAGAAGTCCTGTCCACTCCGACGTGTCCTATTTATAAACTTATTACATATCCAACATTTCCCACAGATGCGACTAATTACTCGCTTTTGTATCCACTTTTTTTACCAGTGCCGTTTCCTTCAATAAATTAGCGGCGAAGGGAAGAGAAACTATATTAATTCCCCGCACTTCGGTGTCATCCAAAAAAGAGTTGCAAGGACACAGAGTTTCCTCTTTCCCTCTCGTTCCAACACACGCGAACTCCTCATCTCCGTACGTCGCAAGCTCTCGGGAAAAAGAGGAGAAAAATTATATAAATTTATTCAAATTACACATCGTAATGCCAGACTATCCATTACATCCAGCCACACAACTGAGTCCACTAAATTATTCATGCGACGTGTAATTCCAACGTCCCACCCGAAATATTTTCCACGTTTTTAAAAAAATATTAACTCACCTCCACCTACCAAATTTTCGCCCTCTTCCCATTTACGATTTATCAACAAAATAACGCTATTTTTTGCCGTTTCTTTTTCTATAATTCCGGGATTACTTCGCGCCCGAGTTTATTGGATCAGGATCATCCATTTCGGGGGGGAGGGATTCGTAAAAATATAGAATTCGGGGGGAGAAAACATCAAATATTTATGCTTGAAACGGCTGCGTTCGGTAGATAGTAACGCGTTTTTGCGCAGTTACTTTATCGCGTATTTACATGCAAATATTGCAGATTTTTTTATTGTTGTTATTTGGCCGCGATTCGTATGATACCAGTTCGCTTTTAACGGCTTCATTACAGCTCGAAAATTGCGTTCAGCAACGCAAGTCCATTCGTTTCGCGTTATGGAAATTGAACAAACAAAAAAATATGTGAAGCCGGCAGTTTTCCTTGGAGAAGAACAATAAAGGAGAGAAACCCCGCATACGAATGCATATGAATATATATATATATTTGAAGGACAAAAAGGGGAAAGAACTGTGCTGTGTTACCAGCAATCCCTTTAGCTGCATGTCCTCTCTGTACGTGTGTAATACATATATGAAAATTTCACTTACACTTTATGTGCTCCGAAAACAGACTTTGCGTCTCTGAATTTCACGCTAAATTACTCGCGATAAAAGTACGTTTTCCGCGGAAAACTGCTTTAATACACAACTCATTACCATGCCTCGGGCTTTATTATTGCACTGCACCGAAACCCCTTCGTTCCCCAACCCTACTCACTCATTCCTCCGCCGAGTTATTATTTATTATTCCTTCGTCCTTCTTTCCACTCGTTTTTTTCTTTATTTTCCGCCTCCATTCAAATGCAAATTGCGGAACGCACACATACTTAGATGAAGAAGAGTAAGAGAGAGAGAATGAAGAAAAAGCTTAAAGCATTGTCTTATAAATTGACTGCAGACCGAAAAAAGCGTAAACGTGTGTGTGCACGTTTCCATAATCGAGAAACGCTAACGTAATGCTGCATACTCACTGTATTTGAAACAAAAAGGCTTTAATGTCTGTCAATTATGTCTGTTTTATTGACATTGATAGGTGCAGTACACTTGATATACATTTATGGTGCATATTTATTTTTAAAATTATCAAAATCTAATTTAAAAAAATAGATTTTTCAACTTTGATTACATATTATGGAAATACCGATTGATGTTAACACTAGATATTTAGCTTAAAGGAGCGTTCAGTTATAATTGTGTTATATATAATAATTGCATCAACATTTATTGCATCAATCAAATTCAATAAAACATAAAAGAAACAGAAAATATAAAGCTGTTGCTACAAAGGTGTTTAGACCAATCATCTTTCTAACCTTTATTTATAATCATAGAGAAAATGTTACTTTCTCAAAACACTTTGATGATACTTTTTTAACTTTGAATGAAAATTACAAAGCAACAAATTCCACAATGAAAAGCCCGAACATTTAGCTTCAAGTAACAATTGTGTTATTAATTATAATCTCATAAAATTAAGATTTACAAAGACACAAAAAATCTATGAATGAACTTTATGAAACAATATTTATTTCTATATTTTAATTTCAAAACTACTTGTAAATAACTGACCTAAAATTTAAATAAATATATTATAATATTAAAATTAAAATGAACTGAAAACCTATGAAAACGGTTGATTATGGATATAAATAAATAAACGTGTTAAATTAATGTATTTATATAATAATTATGAAAACCATTACTAAGAAATGCAGTTCATTCATCTGATTTAAACTTATGTTTAATGTGTATAACATTTTTTTTTTCTAAATTGTGAAATCCAGTAATTAATTTCACTGCATGGCACAAGTATATGTTCTAGTCACTTCTTTCTTAAATCTGATAGACATTTCGTTACATTCGTTCTTCAACTTTGACCTATATTGTAGAAATTCTGAGTGATTGTATGTGCATATTAGCTTATATTAGAGTGTTCAATGATAATTAGGTAATTTATAACAATTTATAATATCATACAATTTTCAGAGTTTATTTTATGTTTTATTTTGACCGAAAATTACAGGAAATCTGCAATAGTTATAAATACAACTACTTATAGTAATAATTAGTAATTATATCTATGGTAATCGATAAATAAATGATAATTTTAAGATTTTCATAGCTTTTTCAACTTTAACTGTAAATTAGGGGTTAATTCTTATAGAAAATCATTATAAGCACCCCTTAAGTCAAACGCCGCCACCGGTTTTATTAGATAATCTTTGTTCGTATCATCACATTTTCAAAACTAGTCATAAAGTAGTAACATATTATTTTGAATTTTCTTATTCGAAATTCATATGTAAATTACTGAAACTGAAATTGAAATGAAGGCATGATTGTAAAGTTTATATTAAACTGAAACAGTTGTGAGTGAAATTGATAGCGGAGCGAAATAAGTGATTTTATTAGATAATCTTTATTCGCATTTTCAAAACTACTAATAGAGTAGTTACATAATATTTTGAATTTTCGCGTTCGAAATTCATATGTAAATGACTGAAACTGAAATTTAAATGAAAGCAGGATTGTAAACTTTATATTAAACTGAAACAATTGTGATTTAAAATGATAGCGGAGCGAAATAAGTGATTTTATTAGATAAACTTTATTCACATTTTCAAAACTACTCATAGAGTAGTTACATAATATTTTGAATTTTCGCATTCGAAATTCATATGTAAATGACTGAAACTGAAATTTAAATAAAATGATTGTAAAGTTTATATTAAATTGAAACAGTTGTGAGTGAAATTGATAGCGGAGCGAAATAAGTGATTTTATTAGATAAACTTTATTCACATTTTCAAAACTATTCATAGAGTAGTTACATAATATTTTGAATTTTTGCAATCGAAATTCATTTGTAAATTACTGAAACTGAAATTTAAATAAAAGCAGGATTGTAAACTTTATATTAAACTGAAACAGTTGTGATTTAAATTGATATGATTGTAAAGTTTAAAATAAACTGAAAGCGTTGTGATCTAAATTGATAGCGGAGCGAAATAAGTAAACGTGTTTGTACGTTTCCATAATTGTGAGTTGCTGCCATAACGCGGTTCGCGTAATTTTCGTTATGGGGTTGTTATTTTCGCGCTCTGCAGAGATTGTTGCTGCTGCAATCTCTTTGCCCCAGTTCGTTACACCCTCCTCTGCACATTTCGACCCCTTTTACTTTTTTCGGGACGAGGGTTTGCGAAATTGCTATATGACATTATACAACAGCGCAGAAACAAAGCTCATCCCGTTCTTGTTACGCTTTCGTTGCAAAACCAGAGGTAATAACAATTCTCCGCCAAGTATAAAACGATTCCCCTACCGACTTCCTCGCCTTCCAGTGGAGTCATGTGTGTGTATACGTATTTTGATTAATTAAAGCAGGCACTGGAATAAGTGCATTTAGATTGGGATCTGGTCCGACGACGGGCGAGATATTCAAATTTTTGGTTACGAGTTCATTCCACCGTGGACATCTGTCTCTCCGGCAGTTTCGTTTTAATTCGGATGTTGTAATTACGGCAGGTGTTATGAAGGAAATCCATTGAAGACATCTTCACATACAGGAGGACATGCCTCCTATTTACATGTACTTTTTCTTTCATTCTTTCTTCCATTCTTACTCTTCGTGTGCGTCTGGAAATTCGGGGAATTTTGAATGCATGCGTTGTCCGTTTTTGGGGCGGCGCGTGGACAAAAGCGTCCAGGTAATTTAACAATAACTATTTACTAAGTTGTGGGACCACCGGAGTGAGCGTACCGTTACCTCGTTTCATTCAATTCCCCGGCCCTTTTGCCCTCCAGAAATGATGATTTGCCACGCAACGCGCGCCTTTGGACACGCATCGCGAAATCCCTTTGACACACAGCGGCCCTGCTTGCTACACAAACATATACGCATAGTTCAGTCGCAGACATCAAATGTAGTCAATGTTTCTAAAGGTACTCTCAAAAATTTTCCAAAATTAGGTAAACTTCCCATGAAAATTCGACAGATTATAATAATTCCCAAGCTTCTCGAATTCATCCACTCTATAAATACAAATACATATCAAAAGAGAAATAAATCGATTATTGAATATCAACAACCGTGACTTGCAAGGCACTTAATACATTTTCAACAGATATCTTCAATCTCTCATAATCCCCAAAACATATCAAACCAGATTACAGAATCCAATTTTCTGAACATCTGTCCGATTTAATGACATGTATCTTTTATAATGGATTTCTCATCTTCAGATTAAATAATTAATTAGACTACTTTTTTGTTATGTTGTTACAAACAATGCATTTAAATTATTTATGCAGTTTTAATGCACATTTTAATTATTCATTTCAATTCGACGAATGTTAATTCAATATAAATATTGAATTATGTAATTCCAATCCTTTATTTACATTTGATAATCGCAATTTAATTGGAATTCTGCACGGAAAATGAAATTGTTTCATCAATTATCAAAAAAGCGAATTTAAAGATGACATTTTCTTAACTTAGTCTATCGACCAACGTTCATTTATCCATAAAAAACGATATAATTGCAAATCCTGAACAGAAAATGCAATGATAATAAAACAAAAATCAATAAATAAAAGAAAATTTCAAATTGAAACAATTGTTCTATTTCCACTTCAAAAAAGAATGATTTAAATAAAATTAATATTCAAAAGTATTATTGTAAATACATACATTTTCAAACTATTTTTCTGTTAATAATAATTTCGCTGAAATGTACAAAGCCAATTTTTTTTTGTTGAACTCAATTTGTTTTTTTTGCTATTTGCAATGTGAAAATGTAATGAAATGAATGCATGCAAATAATTGTTGTTTATTGATTATTATTTTTGTATTATTTCAGTGTTCATTACTGAAACATTTTCAACTCTCATTTTACATTTATTTATAATATATTTTCCCTATAAATATTGCACAAAATAAATATTAATTAAATAAAATGAAATAATTGATAAACCTTTCAAAGTAGACGTTCTCATTTCATATATTTTGTAATTTTTGTAATAAATTTGCAAGTGTTGTTTAAAATCAATTAGTTGACTTTATTCTAATGTAAATTGTAATTTATAATAATGCAACTGCATTTCAGTTTGAGTCCACTCTTCTATTCTAGTCTACTAGTTTACTTAAATGTTATAAATCTACTTTGTAATAGTATGCAGTCTGCAGTTTTATAGGATAAATCTATATTAGCTCAGTTTAGTACTCTCTAATTCTAATTAGACTAAACTGTTATTTAATATTCTTTATTCCATTATAGATCAATATATTCTATATCTACACTACCATACTCTAGTCTCACTTAGTCCATTCTAGTCTACTCTAATCTACTCTAGTCTACTCTACTCCAATCTTCTTTAGTCTAGTCCAATCTACACTAGTCTACTCTAGTATCACCTAATCCATTCTAGTCTACTTTAGTCTACTCTAATCTACTCAAATCTACTTTAATATACCCTAGTTTACTGCAGCTTAATAACAACTACTCTAGTCTACTCAAATCTACTTTAATATACCCTAGTTTACTTCAGCTTAATAAAAACTACTCTAGTCTACTCAAATCTACTTTAGTCTACTCTAGTCTGCTCTACTCTAGTCTACTCAAATCTACTTTAGACTACTCTAGTCTGCTCTACTCTAGTCTACTCTAGTCT